>VXCM01003724.1:0-73171 GCA_014773175.1 Lucifuga dentata | reverse complement strand
CTGTATTTCAGGCTTTCTTTCAGTAACAAGGAAATACTTGCGATTTTAGCACATCAGCATGACAAAGTAATAAGTGTCCGAACTTTAAAGAGGATTTGTAGAAGACTTGGTTTGTTCAGAAGAAAGAACCAGACTGATCTGCCTGAAGTTTTAGCTTTCGTCCAACGTGAGATCACAACCACTGGACAGTTGCAGGGTTACCACTGGTTACATCTTCGTGCAGTTCAGTTGGGATTTGTTGTATCACAGGACACCATAAGACGTATCATCAAACTGGTCGATCCTGAAGGTGTGGAATTAAGACGAGCACGACGCTTGAGAAGACGTCAGTATACCTGCAGAGGGCCTGATGAACTTTGGCACATAGACGGCTATGATAAATTGAAACCCTATGGTATTGACATAAAGTCAGAATTCTGACTTTAATCTCAGAATTCTGACTTTTTTCTCAGAATTTTGACTTTTTTCTCAGAATTCTGATATTAAAGTCAGAATTCTGACTTTTTTCTCAGAATTCTGACTTTAATCTCAGAAGTCTTCTATTTTTTTTTTGTAGTGGCCCTAATCCTCTTCCGTACAAAATTGCAGTGTGTAATTTTGAGGATTTTTTTTTGAGGAAAAGGATTAAACAATGAGTCATGTATGCTCAGCAAATGATGGAATCCTATTAATGTCATCCATGTATACAACTTCATTCACACTTTTGCCTTAATTGCAGTATAGGAAAAATATTCTGAGTATTAGTAAACATACTTATTGATACTAATTTAAAAGAAATCAAGACTGGTACTCACAAAAGTCGTCTATACTGATGCTAACTGCTGGACAGGCACAAAACTAATAAGAAAAGAATTAAGAATGTTTTAACAAAGGGACATACGGACACCACACGCTGAAAAAAAACAGGCACCTTGGTTTGTGTGCCTCACCATTAACATAAATGGATGCTGACTGCCTGCAGCCAGGACCAATACACTATCTATAAAGGCTCATTTCTCTCAAATTTACTTTGCTGTTGGCGTGACGGACGGTTGCTAGTCCTAGCAACCTAAATCAGCTCACTTTCACGCACCTCTTCAGGCATGCCTGCCATAGCCAGGAGTGCATGCATTGAGTGTCATATTCCCACCCCTTCTTGTCCTCTCCCATTACCCTCACAGATGCCATGGCAAATGGCTGGCTTGAGGTCACAGGCATGGATTTGCTGTTTTATATTCATGTCAGGATACTGGAGTTGTGGGAGCATTCATTCAATACAAGTGCCATGTGAGAAATATATCCTTAGGCTTGTGGAATGACAATTAGAAAATAAGGGAAGAACTATTATGACTCTCTCTCTCTCTCTCTCTCTCTCTCTCTCTCTCTCTCTTTTCCCCTCCTCTCCCTCACTCTCTTACACACTTACACACTTAAACACATACACACACGCACACTAAATGACCGCATCTGCCAAGAAAGCACTTAAGCAAGGCTGGCATGGTGAATTTTGATTCAGCTTGATTAGTACTTTGCATAAGTATTGCCTTTTATTCTTAAGGGCCACAACCAATGTCAAACACACACTTCAGAATCGACAGCCATTACTACATCTCCTCACGTAAACCTGGTTTTCTCCACACCACCTCTCTGTTCCTCATGGGGCAGGGTAGTTTTAGAGCAACTTATCTGTGCCCTGGATTGATTTTATGATATACAGTAAAAATATGACACCATCTTGTTGAGCTGTTTTGTCTATTGAGTCATTATCTCCCCAGTGAAGTATATTTTCTAGCAGAGTGGCCTGATGTTCAATAATGCAAATGAGTTGTTTAATCTAAGCTGCCCTTAAACTGGTAATTAAAACAGATGATTTATAGTGGTATGGGAGGTTATAATAATGCTTATAGAAAACACTACCTGATTTGTTAATGGAATCTATTATTTTCAGTTTTTTATATTAAACAGATAACATTTCAAGCTTCAGTTTCTAATTTGCATTAGTACTATACTGCAGTGTTTGTTGTTACTTTCCAATTTCAACAGCAAAAGTGTGGTACATGATCCTTTCAAGAACGAGTTTTGATTTTTACATTGATTTACACTCACTCCTTCCCTGACATCCCAAACAGGGACTTCTCTATTTCAGCTCACCTTGTACTCTGGTTATGGGGTCAAGGCCCTGCACCTGGTTCTCCAGGTGTGAACAAGGATTCAGATGATGCACTCTTAATGGTGTGCCAGAAGGAGAGGGCACTTGATGCAGCTGCATACTTTGAGGCCATGTAAAACTGGTCGTTACCATCCATCTTTTTATCTGTCAGGGTTAGGAGTTTGTACTTTATCTAGGTACAGTGCCTCACAAAAGTGAGTACACCCTTGGTGATTTGGTAATATTTTCACAAGTTTTCCTCCCAATTACTCCAACAAACCCAAGGAACCTCTTCAGCAATATTTGCAGCACTTGCTTGTCTGTCCTGAAGAAACAAGCTTGCGAACATGGTGAGCTAGATGGTCGGCCATCTTCTTTGGCCTTCTGGTGCGATTTAAATTCTGAATTGTACCTTTATGCTTGAATCTCTGAATAACTTTTGGAACTGTATTGCCACTGATTTTCAATGCAGAACCAATCTGTTTACCCATGCCCATCTTTGTGAAGGGCTACAATTGTTTCTTTAAGATCTTTGGATAGTTCTTTTCCATGCGGTGCCATTTTGATAATCTGTGCAAAGGAATGTATTTTTCTGGCCTTTTAAAGCTTTCATACAAGGTGAACATGTATGTTATCAATGCCTGCACCCTGACATTTGAAAATAATGTGTCATAACAGCTGGTTCTCCAAAGTAGGCAGACTGGTAACCATAAATGATGAAGGGTGTATTCACTTTTGTTGTTAGTTAAATTTAAAGACATCATGTAAAAATCTGTTTTGTTTGGGGGGGAAAAAACAGAAACAAACAAACAAAAAAAAAAAAACAACCTTTGAATGCCATTTCTGAACAAACATGGTGGGCCTTGTTTTAACGTCCTTGGGTTTCTAGGAGTAATGGGGGAAACTGTAGTGAAAATATTACTAAAGCACCAAGGGTGTACTCACTTTGGTGAGGCACTGTATGCTGTTGATAAGTCTTCAGATTCATGGTTTACAATGTGATACAAAGATAGTACTGATATATTTAAAATGATCTGGTCATAACTGTGATTCAATTCAGCTGCAGTTTTTAATTTCATTTCAGATAAATTTAGATATAATTCCTTCTGCATCACGACTAACCATTCCATCATTCCACCAATCAAGTAAGAAAGCAAGTGTAACGTTATTATAATGTAGGGAAGCAGGACAGTAATGCTTGGGTCATCATTGCTGTACGGTACAGCAGAGGAAATGATGATTGAAAAAAAAAACATTACCAGCATGGCATAGGAGCTGGGTCCATAAAGATGTTGGCATGCAGGCATATAATGGTTTAGCATCAACAATGCTACAGGTGCTTATGGTAAAACATAACTTACTTTTTCACTGAGTAATCAAAAGGCTGTGGGTGTGAATGAAGAGCAACACATAAAAATTGAAGTTTTCAGTATTCTACTGAATCATTTATCCAAGCTGTAAATCAGTGTTCAGGGTTTGACTTGGGGCAACACTCTCTTAAAGGACCAAACTGGTGATTTTGCATGTTTAAGTCCTGTAAGTACTACCTGCATACTACACATTACGTTATTGACAACCAGTTTACAAAACATTAAACTTTGTGTTAGCTTTCCTGTTATTTTGCCAGATCCAGTCTTTATAAATTAAATGTTCAAGTGATACACACATCTTAAAATTTAATGATTTGCCTGCTAACACTTATGTCTGAATGTAGAAAGGATAATTGTTTTTAAATTCTTGGTAAAAGCCGTGTTCTTCTGGGACTATATTCCCTGGTGGAGACATACATTGTCTTCTGTGTTGAAATGGTTAAGTAAAGTTGCTCAGATAAAAAAACAAACAAAATAATAAATAAATAATAATAGACATAATATTCACTCTGGTAGATTACCTATCTCTGGCACATTTCATTTCTCTAAAGTTCATTTTTACTGGAATGAACTGAAATTAATGGCAGTCTGGAAGGCAGAAAAAACATTTGTAATATTTGCCACTCCAATAGTATGTTTTTGGGAAATGGTTTCAGTAACGTAATGTATGTGGGTTGTATTTATTGGACTTAAATGTTGTAGCATTGTGTTTTCCTTTATTCTCTCTAATGTCAAATCATTTGAAAGATGTAGTGGATTTGCAGATGTAGTTTATATATATAATTTAAGAAATGCAAATAACTGCTGGGTGGTATTACTGTGTGTCTATTTTGATCTTTCCCATCTGTGTTCCTCAGACCCATTTAAACTGTAGGACACTATGCTTGCTTTACCTCCACATATCCTGCTCTGCCCTCTATTCCAGTCAGTCTGGCTCTGTTGAACACTCCCTGACCTTCATGTCCTTTCTGTCCAACTTATCACTGAACAAAATTTGCTCCAGGCCTAAGAAACCACAGCTTTTCTAAACGACTGCAGCTGTACTAATCCCAAGCAGAAAATCAATTCATGAATTAATTGTTGAGCATGTCTTGCAGATCAATCCTTCACTACTACCACAGTGAGAGAACACTGGAGGCAACATGTCTGTTCATATCTGGAAAGATTTTAACCCGTCGACTGACTATAAACTAAATTTAATGCGAATATGCCTTTGGTGGGATTTATGCCATTCAAAAAATGAATCAAATAATTCATCCCAGCCTCGAACATAAATTCAGTGCTTGCTATTTCACAATATTTTTTATAGGAGACAGTATATTCATATCCTTAACAGTGATCTACAGTGCAGTTTTACCTGTTTAGGGATTTATAATCATTAACTGCCAAACTCAAGATCAGTCAAAAAAATAAGGATGGACCTTATCAACAAAAGGGGATGCGAATGCACACAGTTCAGTAGTCGGCCTCTAATATTTTCCACTGAATCTAATCAAACTGTGTCCATTTCTGGTGGTGATGATGAGGTGTTTTGCTGATACTTTGCTGTTGCCATTTTACCTCTATCCGTCTTTCCCATAGCTAAAGTCACAATTATTAATGTTTTGTTCATAAGATAAACATACATAATTGAAGAGTTTGTATATAACTTATAGTTGTTACCAAGTGTCAGTGTATCCAATATCCAAGGTCAGAATAATGAAAAAAACTTCCTGTAAAGTCAGAATCATTGGATGCATATACAGCTTCTGCTGCCTTATTGCTACCATCCACTCTGAGCTCTTCGCTCCAGAGTTCTACAGGTGTACAGCTGCCTGCTTTAGTTTTTAAAAAGTTGCTAATGAACATAATCAGGGAAGAATTATGTTTTGTCAGAAACGTAATTGAGAATGCATTTTAGCTTGTGAGCTAGAAAGATGATGCAAACTTGAATCCATCCTATTGCCCCAGAATTGGGGCGTTGGGGAATTTGGTTGAACAGAACTGGGGAATTTGGATGAACAGCTGATAAACAAATCAAGCTCCCATTTTGTGAAGGTTATTAACTTTGTCTGCTCTTTTATAATTACAATAAGGTACGAGCTTTATTCGCAGTGAGTTCTACTTAGCCGCATGAATTTTATTATTGAAATAAACAACTGACCAACCATAGACTGTGTGTGCT
The DNA here is from genome assembly GCA_014773175.1 of Lucifuga dentata. Classification (NCBI taxonomy): domain Eukaryota; kingdom Metazoa; phylum Chordata; class Actinopteri; order Ophidiiformes; family Bythitidae; genus Lucifuga; species Lucifuga dentata. Next base: position 67,509 of record VXCM01003724.1, on the reverse strand, counting down.
TTACACACGCTCCTCTTAATCTGTCATTGCTCAGTAAGGTCAAAAGATACTTTCCCCACAAATCCCTCTCCTATGTTTTGGCCTAAGACCCCTTTTCCCTTTGAATCACTGTTCAGTTGTCTATTTCTTTGACCCCAGCATTATCCTCACACTGCTCATCTTTCCATTTTGGATTCTGGCCCATTCCCTTCACTCAGTGCTGATCTCTGGTGACATCATCCAGTTGGCATTAATCACACAACACAATAGAAAGGTTAACAAAGACCAACTGTTCCCTGTCCATTCCTAACACCATCTGCTCCTTTGCACAAACCAAATGCAGAAGCAGATCTTACACTTTTAATGAGACAAATACTTGAGGAATTTTGTAGTCGTGATCCAAAAATGTAAGGAAACACAATAATTTCTGAAATTTATTTATGTATTTACAAAAATTGATTGGTTGATTTTTCAGTCTTAGAAAGTTAAGTTACTAGCCATGTCAAATATGTGTCCAGTATATCATAATATTTACAATAGGGTTATGAAGTCAAGTCATTACAATATTTGGTTTCATAACCTTGTTAAAAATAAAAATCTTTTCTTTCTGGTTTGGCTTCCCAGTTTGACTCTACCTGTTTTTAAGTCTTTCAGGGCAAATCCAAGTCAAGTCACTAGTCATTCAACACAAGTCATCAAACAAAATTACTAGTCTTCCAGGGCTCTGAATGCTTACAAGTGTGCAACACTGCTTCTAGTTCTTAATATTTTTGTTTCAAAGCTGTTGTAATAGTGTTTTTAAATACCTGAGATCAAGCCCCTCAATGTTTATTATCAAATGTTTATAAAATTAAAAAAGAAAGGCTATGCTGAAAAGCTCCACTAAATTTCACAGAAAAGGCAGGTAGATTTAACTTAATAGTACAGAAATGTATCGGTTTAATGCCTAAAAGCAGTAAGTGATAAACAAGCACAAATAGCTTATTTGTTTGTTTGTTTGTTTGTTTGTTTGTTTGTTGATGGTAATACATGTTCTCTGGCATTATCCCAGAAATACATGCTACTACTGTAGGTGTATTGCTCCTGATGTGGATGTGTTGTGAATATCCCACTGACAGTGTGCAATAGTTAGTATGTTATGATTGGTGACAGCCCACTAACACATCTCTTCCTGTTTATTTGGAGGATGTTTGGCTAGGATGCAAAAACTGAGCTGGCAAAATAAAGCCAGGAGGACAAGCTGTACAAATGAAACTGTCCTCACTGATACCATGGTCAAGTCTCACAGCACACAAGTCCAAGTCACTTCTCAGGTCCTCATTTTTTTCAACGGAACTCTGACTCAAATCACATTTCAAGTCTCTGATTTTCTGTGTCAGACTGTATAATAGACAAACAGAATAAAAACTCTATTAATTCTATAAACCTGTGAAATACTGAGTCTATACTGCTGCAGACAATTGAACACTAGTGTTAACCTTGAAGAAATATAAGAAAACATTGACTTTAATTTAAAAACAATTTTAGTAATCTACATTTTCTAACAATAAAAATAGTTTTCTCATTGTGTTTCTCCAAAGTCTTTTCTCAGTTCAGAGTTTTCAATTTGACACAAGGTGTTCATTACTGATTTAAAAAAAAAAAAAAAAATGATTGCAGCGGGATATGAGTAAATATTTGTTGATGATCTGTCATGACTAAGTAGCTGTTAGGTTACTTAAGCAGTCCAAACATGGCTACAGGTAACAAAACTATGGAAGAACAGGAAGACGCTAAGGTTGCAGTAAAACACATTAGTGATGACAAACATCTAAACATGGAGACGAGAGGATTTCAAATTCTTTATCTTCCTTCTCATTTTCTCTCTGTCTTTATCTCCATTGGGATTCTCTGCTTTATTCTTTGAACCAGGGAAATTCAGAGGCACTGTTGACAGTAAGAGAAGAGGCAAGTGTTAAGCAGAGCCAACGAGAGGGGGTGAATGGAGGATTAGATATGCAAAACATGAACGTCAAGGGCAGAGGAGGCAGATACAGCTGGAGGCAGACTATCTGACTATGTGAAGCTTTGGAACTGTTCCTAACTAAATAACTATATTCAAAATGATGAAGTGATAGAACTAGTACACGTAAATACATGAAACAGCATGATTCCAGCCAGCATCACATCACAGCTGTTGACGTATTTCTTGCAAATTTTATTCTAGTACATCAGGAAATAAAAAATAAAGGAAATATAAAAGGAGTTTATCCTTAAACTTGTGATGCTTACACTGCTACAAAGGAGGGTTTTATTCAGGGCTGCACATAAGCGCATGTGTGCATGCATGCCCTCAAAGAGAAAATGCGTGGGTCTGCTCTCCCGTGAATGCTCATTTACTTACCAAGTGAGACATGGTGAGAGACACAAACTGCAGTCTCTCTCTCTCTCTCTCTCTCTCTCTCTCTCTCCCTCTCCCTCCCTCCCTTGTCTGTCTCTGTCTGCTCCAGTTTGTTAATTGAATTAGCCGAACCTGAACATGTTCAAGCGACGTAAAGGAGAGATACCTACTGCAGGTAGGCAACCAGGGCTCCCACTGTTACCTGCAGCAGTACATATACGGCTCATCCTCATTACGTTTTAGACATCCAGAAATAAGCGTGCTGAAATTAAAGCATTGCTGTGAGTTTGGGAGTGCATGCAGTATTCTCACGGACAACCACTGTGTGTCTGTATGTGGACAATATCAGACAATGTATGGAAAATATGGAGGCTTCTGCCAGTCAGTCAGATAATAATGATCATTTTTATGAGGTATTTAAATAATTTTTCTACTCCCTTTGTAATAAAATGTACACAAAATAAAAATGTAACAAATAATACAATAGCAATAAAATTAAAAAATTGCTGCTTAATGGACAATTTGAGGTTGTTTTTCATAGCACTAATAGTACTGTAGTAATGTATTGCAAGATCGTGTGGCGATAGATTATCACTCAAAAGTGCAGCTTTTCCACTAGAGAGAGATGATGAAAGAAGTCTGCGGTGTAACTGGTGATTGTCTGGTTTCAGAACATGGCTGAATTTATAACAGCTGCTTTTTACTGGATTTCCTGTTGTGCTATATCAGTGTCTAACATGGGTGCATTCAAGGCCTAAGCATGATTCATATGAACTAGGTTGCGGTAATGGCACACTTTCCCTAGAAAAGGGAAGTCGTTAAAAGGAATTCTGAGGCTTCTGTGTCTTTGTAACTTGAACACGGCGGAATCATATAAATGGCAATATGGAGAACACTGTCACTTCTTTGCTCAGAGGTATTCATGGCCCAGCATGGGCCATGAATACCTCTGTTTGTAGGTGTAGGCGTAATAACAGAATAAATATGAGCGATTGAAAGAGAAATTAAAACCCTACCCACTTTCACACCTCACCACACCGAGCCACTTGCTGCATGAAGTGACCATGCTTGTCGGATTGTCAGATTTGGAAAGTTACAAATTTTGTATTTTTTGCACTTTGGATGAAACAAACTGAAGCCTTTAGGGTGTCCTAAATGCACCTACAGTATCTCCATATAAAGTAGCCATGACAAAGCCCATATCTTCCCACAACAGTATATGAGAACCATCACCGCATACCTATTCCGCCATGTTATCCTTTATCCTTTCTTTCTTATTGCCAGAGGATTAAATGATATATAATGGCCAATGTTGAGTTCTCTAAACAAGGAGAAAAAAGCAATCAGGCAAATGCAGTTAGCATAAAAAGAGAGCTGAAGGCACGAATGTAGTCGCAGACATTTTAAGCCTCACTGGGCTTGTTAGTGATCCACTGCATGAATATTCATTTACTCAATTTTACAAGTGTGTTTTATTCATTTTTTCATGTTTGTGTTTTACAGATACAATGCGGACACAATAAGGCAAGGCAAGTTTATTTATATAGCACGTTTCATACAAATAAATTTAAAGTACTTTACATATATATACACATAAGAGCAGGAATAAGAATAAAAATAGAAAGACTAAAAGAGGCAGTTGAAATTAATTGAACATTAAAATACATAAAATTAGATAAAAGTAAGGAGAGTTTAAAAGGTAGCACAGGGTATAAATGTAATAAAATGTATAAAAAAACTTCTTTCTTTCTTTCTTTCTTTCTTTCTTTCTTTCTTGCTTTCTTTCTTTCCACAGTTATAATCTCAATTGATTATAACATCAGTCACCTCTCTGGTGATTCTCCACTATGAAAACAACAGTGAAATTTGGTTAGAAGTAGTTCATACTGCTGTTGTTTTCATAATTAATAATAATATCAAGCTCACAACTCAAGCAGGACTGTGATATATTTTATCAGCTGGGAGATGATGCAGTGCTTAAACTATCACTGTATGCGATTTGCTAATGTAATAAATATGGGTGTTTTGCAGACAATCATTGTTGAACTCGTTCATGCTTCCCGGCAAAAATTCCTCTGATAATTCCTACAGAATTCAATTAGGGAACAAGTGAATCAAACCAAAATTCATCTGTTGTTTTTCATCATCTCATCTTTGTCTCCTTACTTTAGGTTAGACATTCACAAACATATCATCAGTGTCCCCATTTTTGATTTTTCATTGACCTTCATTGAACCACAGAGGTCCCTTGAGACTCCTGGCCATTACTACAACTTTGTTCAGGTGTTCAGACATGGTAAATGTTATTCAGTGGCTGATCACATCTCACTTTTTGCCTGAAACAGATATGTCTATAAATAATTCTCTACACCTTTCTCCAAGGATAGTAGACAACTGACACAAGACCATTTGATGCAGAAAGAAGGGTGTACATAGTGTATCCTCTGTTGGTTACCCGTAGGCGAAGTTGACATATATGTTGAAAGATCCTTTACAAAAAGATGAGGTTAGAAACACATTTGTCAGAGGTGATGTGTTAAAAATTCATGAGAAATCCATCCTGCTATCACAAATGTTTTCCCTGCCCATCCGTCCTCCATGGACATTGTTAGATTATAGAATAGCTTTTACTCTTGAGGTTATCCTTTGACACATATATACAAGCAAACATATATGTAGTACACATATATACATACTCACTACCAGCACTCCCCGTGGGGTTTGTGAACTGAGTTGAGTGTTGCAAAGCACAGTGGACAGACATTAAATGGTCAAACGGCACCACCAGCTTTGCAGATAAAAGCTCAGCTGTAGCTGTCAGACTCGCATTAACATTCTGTTCATCCACATCAATGTTCTTTCCAAGTGTCTGTAATTTGTTGTCTTACCTTGATAAACTTGAATTGATTTTCATTAAGCATCTGTGTGGCCGCCTGTCCAAAAGACAAATCCTTAATGTTAGCATCTACAAATCTTTAACTGTTTCGTCACCTGATGTACACTTTATAAGGCATTTATACAGGACACAGTGGAAAAAGGGAAATAAACAGTAATGACACGTTTGGCTAACTAATCCAGCTGATTAGTCTGAGACAAGATTAGAACTGAAAGACCATGGCAGCAGTTTTGTTGTTGATACTTATTGTGAGTTCAAAAGGCCATTGGAATCTGTTGTACTGATCTGTCCTTGCTCAAAGCAAGAAAACACCATTAATTAATCCAAACTCCTGAAATTTTTGTGGCCTCAAACCAACCTTCTCCTGCTCAGGTTGATCAGTTTTGTTTCCTGTATGGCAGCCCAAAATTTGCAGCCACATTTCTATCCACTTAAATCACTTTTTTATCACAAATACAAAAAGTTTATTTGCTGGCAGTTGACTCACACCAGTGCATTTATTATTTATTTATTTTATATGATAATTATAGTTTCTTTTAAATCAAGAAACTTTGCTGCTTTTAGAGGGAGGATTGTTGAAAGGAACTGATCTGATTGGCCATATAAGCCCTTTTCACCTATTCATTCTGTAGTCCTCCTACTAACAGCCCTTTTTCAGGATAGGCCATGATGGCAGCAGTATGTACTCTGGTCAACAAAATTGCAAGAATTACTTAGACCTCCCACATGAGCTTGTGTTTGCACTGTTTCAGCCCTATAATCTCCTGAAACATTCTTTTGGTATTTATTATTGTGCATTTTCCCTGGGAGAGAGCAAAATTCAGTCTTGGCTAAATTTCATAAATGTCAATCACCTTGACAAGTAACATTGCGACATTGCACTTGAACAGACATGCCGATAACCAATTTTTTTTTTAAAAATTGGTTATCGCCCTGTTAAATTCATGTCACTAAAATGGAAGAAAAGCTGAAGGGACACACAACAACCTTTTACACGAAGAAAAAACATCACACTCAGTAATGTTTTGAAGTGAAAATGTTCGCCAGGAGGTTAAACACATAAATATCTAAAGAGCCTCATTAGTGCACATGTAAATAAATAGAAATAAATAGAAATAGATGATGTAGAACCAGAGTCAAAGGTGACCAAAGGCTTCTGTGTAACAATCTGACTTGGTACAATAAGTCTCAATGTGTTAGTAGTAGTGTTATCTGATTATTCAGGCCACGGAGGGAAATTGCCCACACACCACCATCCACCCACATCAATTAGGTACATGTATTGTTGAAGAGGGATTAATTTACAAGAGATCTATCTATCTAATTGAGCAATAAAATACATATAACATATCTTCAACAGCTTGATAGAGTTGATAGAGTTGCTGATTAATACTGATGATTAAATAATTACTTCATGATGAGATTTCTAGAAGCTGTGATTTCTGGCATGTAGCACTTTAAAGGGTGTTTTCAGTCCTTTAGTTCATTTGCTCTGTTCCCAATCAGGAACTTAATTTTTACAATGTTGCATTTACCTCTTAGTTTGCTTTGATTTTTAATAGAAAATAATATGTATAAGAACAAAATCCATGTGAGAACATTCACTCCACTCATTGATCAGAAATATCTGGGGGCGGGAGCAACAACATCAAAACAGGAAGAAGCTTACCTCGTACACATTTAGCACATTTAGCACGTTTTCCTTCACAGTATGCAAGGAAAACGTGCTACCTCCAGACAGCTGATGCATATTGAGCACATACATGTACATGCTAATGTTCAACATGTCAATCTGAAGAATTGTTACATGAGATTGATATGTTACCACTTTCTCACATCACCCGTTTAATTTGTTATGGTAATCAAAGATTTGTTTACTCAATGTTAACCACACACAACCCTCTCTGATTCGAGATCAATGAGTAGATCGACTAGTTGAAGTGGTTTCTCACTGTATTGCATCATTGAATTGCGAAGCATATCAGATGTACAATTTTGGTCCCTGTGAATGTCTGGACACCAGTGGTTCTTAAACTTTTTAAACCACCTCCAAACCAAAACATCTCAGTTCTGCCTCCAGTGTTAACTTCTGCACATATGAGCTGAAAGAAGAGATAGGCCATAAAAACATGGCTGTCTGTCAGTCTGTTGGGAGCTTCATCCAGGCAATGTTTTTTTCTGTTACGAAAAAGAAGAGGCATATGGAAGTGTAAATGATGGAATGAAGATATATATGCAGTTTCCTCTGGTCTCTCGTCACTGATGGTATTATACATCAAAACTCGGCTTATGTTCTGCAGGTGTGCCATAATCCTCAACAGATTTTTCATGTCTTATGCAAGGATTACAGCTTGTTTTGATTAAGCCAGTTTTAGGTAACTCAAGGATAATATTCTACTGATGTCCTTTGTGTACTCACAATCAGCAGTTGAGGATCATTGCAAATGTTGCCATAGTTTGTAAGGGTTCAGGAACATCCCTTAATGCTGCACTGCTGAGGACTTTACCTCTACTCAGCATCAGCTTCTTATGATACTACTGTTCGCTGCAGTTCAATGAAGGTGTTTACAGTAGTGTGTACAATTTAAAGAGCCCCATAAAAAGGCATGGAACAGAAAGTTCTTGAAAATATTTTTTCCTTTTAGCTTTTTCACAGCAACCTCAGTGTGAAGTTAACTTAGAAGACAACTAGAAATCTGTCTCATAAGTCTTTTTATTGATAAGAATACAAAATCAAGACGCCAATACTGATCAAGTTAATTTGGTTTACAGTGTATCTCTAAATGGTAAGAAACAAAATTCAACAGAATGATCATTGTTAGGAGAAAGAAATTGCTATTCCAAATTTACCTCTTAATTTTGTTAAATCATCTTCTGCAGTGTAGGTCTAAATTAGAGCAACAAAATTCAAGGTTGAAAATTTCTACTATATAGTGCTCCACAATCTGTGGAAAACCTCATTTTCCCTCTGTCCTCTTCTGTATTTTATAGCGTTGATTACCTGTTTATTGTCCACTGGATCCTGTAATTTCTGAGAGATGAAGCGTGTTCTGCATGCAGTGCCAGCCCACTGTGTGAACACATGTGTCTGCATTGGTATTCAAGACCATTAAACATCTTTCTAATGATGTATGAACATACTTGTGTCAAGCCATGCATGTCCCACTGTGTAATTGCTGTAATATGTTGTATGATTTTTTTTTTTATATTCCAGATGTCAAAAAAATATGGTGCTCAGAGGAGCTTTTCATTTTAAAGGTCACCTCTACTTTTGACCCTGATAGAATTGTTCACCTGCTGAGGAGACATCATCTACCACATCTCATCTCACATTGAGGTTATTGGTGCCACCTAACAGTCAAGGCTGTTGACAAAGCTTATAATCAATTTATAATAATAGTAAAACACCTCCATATAAAAGATTGGTCAGAGGAGGGCCAAATTGCTGTATGAAATACAGTGCTGTTCAATATTAGTGGAAGCTGTTCTGTTAAGGGGGTCTGTGCTGTGTGTTGTTGTGTCATTTATAGCTTTGTTGTGTCTATTTAGAACTGCTGCTGGCAATGCTAATACAATTCTGTGTTTACATTGATACACTCCCCATCTTTATCTTCCACGTATTATACTGTTAGACATGTTTATGTTATATGTGTGTTTTCAAATTTCTGTGTATGCTTATGTGTATGCAGTTTGTTTCCATATGTGTCTAGGGTTAATTCATTTCTCCCACAAATTTGCAATCTTGTGATTGTAATGCAAATTCAAGCAATCAGTGCATTATTTGAGCGAGACTCCAGTTGTATCCTCTATAGTTTTTCTGCAAAAAAAGATCAAATCAGAAGAACATTGGTACATTTTACAACGAACTGCACTTTCCCGCATAAATTAATCCAATTCATAAATGATGTTATGAGTCAAATCAAATCAAGGCCTCACATGAATCCCTCACTCAGATATATAACCATGGGTATTTGTATCCCTCAAGTTGTCATTTCAGGTCAGTGTCAGGTTGTCTGTCACTCTCAACCCCATCACTTAAACTCTCCGCAGAGTTTCTGCTTAAACCTCAATAATCATCAGTAACTTAAAAGCTTAACTCAAAATTATCCATTTTATTTATGGAGCTTTTGGGAGTGGTACTCAACCTAAGCGTAGAAACAACCTGGCAGGCAGAATTCAGAGTTAAATGTACCTCTGTACTTTAAAGGATCATACTGGTGATTTGTACATGTTTGAGCCCAATAAATACTACTCGCATACGTGTTACATTGCTGCCAGCCATTGTCCAAAACATAAGACCGTATTTTAGTATCTGTGGCATTTAGCAAAATCCCTTAATCTTTCAAAATTAAATGTTCAGGGTGATACACCCACTTAAAATTAAGTGTTTTGCTTGCTAACACTTAGGCACGATTATAGAAGGCGCAGTGGTTTTACTTTCTTGGTAAAAGAAGCCTTCTCCTGGGACTATATTTCCTGGTGGAGAGAGCTTCCGTGTAGCTCTATGTCAGTTAAATGAAGTTACTTAGACAGAAAAATTTAACAGACGTTGTGTTTGCGTGATGGAGAACATTTCAATCATGTTTCAGGGGGGACTAAAATATACTGCTCTAGCAGTATGTTTTGGAAAATGGTTGCAGTAATGTAGCATGTATGGAAGTTGAATATCTTGGAAGTTGAGTATCTGTATCACCCAAAATCACTGGTATGCTCCTTTAAACTTCCTGGCTGTGTGGTTTTATCACTCAAATCTTTCATTCTAATATAACAGTCAATGCTCAGGCAAAGGCTAGTTTCATTGTGTGTATAAATTTTTCTTACAAACATTTTTTACACACTTAACTGATCCTTTTCATGTTATTATGATTAAAGAACATTAGCTGCAGTAAAATTTTTAGTGATTATTATGACTCTTGCTGGAATTTATTCGCTTACATATTATGATTATCACCACACATTGTTGTAAAATAACAGATTTCTGCAACTGGCTCTATTACAACTAAAGAGCATGTTCACATTAGACTTTGCATGTACATTTAATCCATTTTAGCATGCTCCCTAAGAGGCCTGACAAACCATCTGCTGTTTAGATAGACTTTGACCTCTCTGTCTCTCAAGTCGAAGTGCATCAGCAGAGCTCTATGCAGCCCACCCAGTTGTTAATCTCTGAGCATAAGACAAGGGGGTTATCATCACATGCCATTTTGAAAGGATGGGCCCATTGGCAAATCCCCACTGAGAGCCTTGTTTCAACTGCTGCACTCTTTCCCTGTCACTTGCAGGACAAAATATGTGATTAATACATTATCATGGTGTTGCAACGTGACAATCTTGACAGCTACACATGCAGGGTCATTTGGGTATTTGCTGTGTGTGACCAATCTCAGGTAGAGTGCCATTTTTTTAACGCAAAATGTATTTCACGTTCGTCATATCTTTACTTCACAAAGCTCTCATATCCTGTTTAAGATGTAATCCTAAATACTGACAGTTAAAACGAGTGTAAATGAGTGTAATCTGTCTAGTTTGCAATTCTTAGAAATGTCAGAAGCATCTGAGTGCAAATGATTTCAAACCTTTTGGCTTTGCATTTGCATGTAGCCTGATCTGTATTCCTCCTTTACTGGCAGAAAGAGTTTAGATGCTGTGTGGTGCCTAAAGAATCGCTCTCCTCTGACCTGAATTTCTCTAGTCCTACAGCAGCGGTGTTAGTGGGCCACATTAGCATTTCCAACATTTCTTTGAACCTCTGATGTAATTAATTTAGAAAAAGGGGATGATGTATAAACCACTTAAGGGAAAATGTATGTGTCCTACTAATAAGTAATTAGCACAGGAGGATAATAAATAAACATTAATTCTGCCAACAAATGCATTTTAAGCATGGTGTGTCTGATGGTAGCATGTTGAAGAATTGCATATGCAGCATAGTACCAGGTACAGAGATCTGTACTTGTACTAATCTGATTTTAAAATAGTTCAAAATAGTCTCTTGAAAGAAATAAAACTGAATGTTGTCACAGCTTGAATTGTTGTTGAATAGAATGGGAAAAACGATGAATTGAACAGAAAAGCAAATCTCTCTCGTATCTGTAGATTACGGTGAAGGTAAATCACAACTTGTGAAATGGACACTTTGATGTAAACTACCTTAATAATAAAATAGTAGACATGCACATAAATTCACCTACATTTCTTGAAATATCTGTCAGTGATTTTAAGAATTCTTCCTAAAATCTCAATGTAGAAACCCTTCGCCAAATAAATAAACTACTTTTCGTTCTCTTCCTCTAAGGTGAAAACAAGTCAATCAAGACTGCGACCTTGGATATAAAACTTTTAACAGTTTTATAACATACATCGATCTTTGTCATGATTTAATCTTTCTCACTTTTTCCATCTCATTTTCATCTCACAGATGTACAGTTTGTAAGGATATATGTGTGTATGTGTGTGTATAAAATATGACAATGCACTTTAAAAGATATCGATAACTCAAGCAAAACACATGACATTCTTAACTGCCATGGAAACAAGATCATTAGAATCCTAGATGACAGAATGAACAGGACAGGTTGAGGTTCTTAAACTGGAGCTTTCTGATGTGTGTGATCTGTAATATTTGCTAAGCCTCTGCAACTTTCTTACTTTGATCTAAAATAGCTCTTTAAGCTTGTTGTAGCTATTACACAGGAGCTGCCTCAGAAAGTACAACACATGGATGATAATGTTTGAGCTGTAAGGCACATATTCATCCTCTGCTGAAAGGCTGATGTGTACCTTTGCAGACTAAACTCAAAAAACATGGGTAAACTAAAATATATACCAAGTACAATTTCCTATGTTGATATATTACTTATACAGTTACTAGAATGTTTTCATGAAGAAACACATTTTAAGCACCCTGCATAGGATTTTATCAGTTTGAAGCTGGATAGTGGCATCTCAGCCTGGAATTTATTCTTTTCTCCATAAAAATATGTGCTCTTTTCCATTTATTCCTGGAATATTTTCATCCTTTGTGCTACATCTCACAAGCTTTCGTAAATTACAGTCATTCCTCACCAGTAGAGTGAGATTGGCCAGCCACAAATGGTTGTTCAGTAGTAGTTTCATAGCACAACAGGATTGATCTAACTCTGCTCTGTCGTTATGTTAACAGGTGTAGTGATTTTTTTTTTCTTTCCTGTGCCTTGTTGGTATGTTGGTGACTTGTCATACATCACTGTGGGAGAAAGGGGAAATGTCACTGGCAGTGCAGCAGTGTGTTTCAGTTTTGGTGTCAAGAATCATCACATTTTGCAATGTCCACCTGCTTGGATCTGGTCCACATATACTGTGCAGCTGTGTCCTTTATTTCCATACATTTAGATTATGGAAAAAACTTAAACCTTTACAAAATGTATGTATGCTTCTTCACACAACTAAAACACATTACACATTTACTAGAAGTGTCTGCAACACAACAGTGTGTAGAATAAGTACATTACCAATGAATTAACATAATAGTAATATTTATGTGAAGATATCTTCAAAATTGTTACTAACAGCACACTTTGGACTTACTGTATGTTTATATGATTGTATATGAAAAAAGCTGACTGTTTGTGTTTTTCAATTTTATTTCGTACAACATTTGTTCCTGGAAACAGGATTGAGGTTAAGTGGACAAGGTTTAACAGTTAATAATTTAGGTTGGAAAACCTATTGGGTTGACGTCTCTTCCTATGTAGTCTGAAGCATGGGACACCCCACTAACCTACTCCAATCAGCCTACCAATTCTTCAGCGGTACACAAACATATTCCTGCTTTGGTCAAAAACGTTGCCAATGAATGTACTCGGAGAGGAATTACAATTTGCACATATATGAATACATGAATACAGTTGAGAATGCATTTTAGTTCTATATAAATGTTTATAGGAGAAACAACTGATGTATTCAAATGCAGTTTATATTCCTATTTCATAAATCTTCTCCATCAGTTAAACTCTGTACTGTTCCACCTGTATTCTGAGTGATGTGCATTATGAAACTAGGATTAGATTCACTGTGGTTAACAAAATCACCTCTTGTGAAGTGACCACATAAACTTCTGTGGAAGTGTCTGTGAAAACATAACCTGATGTTATGATGCTTCAGCTTCCCAATTTATGTAATAAAAATCAGGAGGAGTGTTGGAGATGGTACATCGTCAGGATACACTGGGCACATACTGTTGTCAGAGTTCCATGAGAAATTGCAACACAATAAAAAGCTTATTCAACATGCAAAACAACATGCCCAGAACAGGAATATTAGCTTCCTGTTGGGAAAGACTGGCCTGGACTTGGCACTACTTTGTGCACCTAAAAATGTTGCTGTCTGTCTAGTCATATCACTTGTTTGTCAAAATTTGCATAATTTAAATTGTGCCACATTTTCCTCATTTTGCTGTAGTTTATTTTCTATAAATGCAATATGGTTTTCTTTCCTTATTTCCGAAGTCCATTTTTTCCCCCAGATTAAATATTTATTGTGTGTAGTTGTTTAGTGTTCCCAGTGGTTAGGGATGCAGAGCTTTTTTCATCATTTTTTTTTTTTTTTTTTTAAAGAGATGTCACTACCCAGAAAGAAGCGGGCCATCATCCACAGATTCAGAATCAAACCAGGACTCCTTAACGGCTTTGAGGTCTGGAATATTCCCCTTCTTAATTCCTCTTCCTGTGATCCTTCCTGATAGGATAGCCTGCAGTCAGGAGTCACGGCAGCACTCTGGGGTTGAGGCAGATCAAAGACAGTAAGTCAGGGTTTGGTGATGACACCTATTCCATACATCATGTCCTCCACTTTGGCTTCAAAAATCACCAGATTTTTCAAGGAGCACAATCAGATCTTTAAGGAAGACAGCTTATTTGTATTCCGGTCTCCCACTGTCTCCTCATGTGTGATTGAGCGCAAGTGAACGAAGAGGAGTGAGCAAGGAGGGAGGAGGGCAGAAAGTGGGAGGGAGAGTGTATGGGAGAGAGAAAGGATGAATCTAGTACGTTGCAGCAGAGTACTGTGACAGACCAGGCATTTATTTGAGCAGAGACTGCTGCTGTAGCAGGAAGGACGCAGCAGCAGCTGCAGCACTACTCCATCACTCAGTGACTCCACCACAGCTGGAACAAGGTGGATACGAAGAGAGGGATACAGGGAGCGCAACACCTCCCCACTGCCACCAGCAATATGATTTGCGGAATACTATGTTTTCTTTTTCATCTTTGCCTTGCAGCATATCAATTCCCTTTTCCTCCTCCTACTCTTTTGTCCATCTATTACTCGCTCCACAGTCTTGATTTGAAGGGGTATTCGTGCCAAGGGAAAGCATGGCTTGAATAAGAATCAGCGCTCTCACTACAGGTCAGACATTAACTACCAGCAGAAGACTCAAGAGGCATTCTGCACATTATGCAAATCTCCTGAAATTTCCAGGGAATGTTTCACAGCTCAGTGTGTCATTTCAGAGGGGTTATTGGTGTTGAGAAGTAGAAATGATAAGTTGTGTTCCAGACTTGGACTCAACTATTTTTTTTCCCTGTGTGGCTACTGATATTTGCTAAAACATTTTATGCTTTTCCTTAAATTTTGGCATGTGGACAAACAATGAAAAGAAAAATAAATGAGCAGAAGTAAGTTTGCTGTGAAAGAACTCTACTACAGAATTTACTTTTGTTCCACTTGCACTTAACTGCATCCTTTGATTCCTCTTGAGGAAAGACTTTGTTAAAGCCCTGGACAGAGCATATTGGTGAGTAATCCAAGTTTTTACCTTTTATAAACATTTTTGGGCTGCTAGAAATCATTGCAAATTTTCACCTTGAGTAAGATTTTGGTTTTAACATGACAACAGGAGAAAAAGCTACAACTGTTTACACTTCAGGTTTTAGCGTCAAACCAGATTTTAGTGTATATTTTGCAACAGATGTGAAAATGCAGCACAGGACAGATGCAGGGATTTTATCATGCGAGTTCACTCCAGGTGATGATTATTATTATTATTATTATTATTACATTAATTCAGCACTTTATAATTAATATTAGTGTCATTCCTGCTTAGCAGACTCCAGAGATTAATGCTTAGCAGTAAAGTCATATTAAAGCTTGGTATGACAGGCTGATGCATGGCCAGGCCTTTTCACCACAATCAAGTTCTTGTAATTTTGTTGCTAAGCTACAGCTCCCTTCTGTGATCATAATAGTATTACTTATCAAGAAACATGTTTTACTGCCGTTTGACATCAGCATACGTCGTTGCTTTGCATCTGAGACCTTGTGTGGCACAATTATGTAGAAGTGCATGTTTAAAATGTGTGATCATGTGTTCAGCTCATCCTTCAGACTTTTATGATGTTTGTGCTGTTGGCTGCACGTAGGAATTAAATTGTATTACCACACTGTCAATCATAAGTGGTGGAGCAGTTGTAGAAGTGCTCACAGCAGTTCATTGTAGACTAGATCAAAGTGTATCTGAACATCTTGGGTTATTCTGCACCAGGCAACACCAGGCAAGGTACATGTGTTTATTCTGTTGGTATTATGTGAATACAGGGACCTCTTCAGTTTGAGTTACTACATAAAATAGAAGGGCACTCATTAGACCTCATACCTCCACCAAGGCCAAACAAGCCAATAATTTACTGGATTAAAAAGATAGGATCAACAGTACTAAATATAAAAGTTTTCTAAATGTATCTCCATAACTACTAAAAATAAGTAAAAAACATTTGCATGTTAATTAATCAACATCGTCTCAGCTACAAATTATGGTTGTTGCATGTTTCTACCACTGTTTGTTACAACAATTCCAGTAATGTACTCCCCTCTCCAAGCATGAATTTTCTTCCAGATCCTTATCCAGATCTGGACCAATCTACACCCATTGACAGGCTATCATGTATGATTAAAAGTCAAAAATCTTGAGAAAAGGGGTGTAGCAATAGAATAGAATACAACTTTATTGTCCACCATGGGTGGAAATTTGTCTTTGGCACACCGTTAAAAATCAGAATAAGCACACTAGGGTTGTAATTCTGATGCACGCCGGACTAGTTTGGAGAGTGCACCGAAGTCAATGCGATTTAGGCTGCTTGTTACTGTATTAAGTTTTTTTTTTATTTGTTATTCAATATAGTGATCCATTAAGCAAGAGGAAATGCTTAACTGTCCAGTTTGTATAGTTATAGAACAAGCTGAAACAAGGGGAACTGGCATTTGCCAAATGTTAAGACAAATCATGTCTGCAGTGATCCTATTGAATTATAGCTTTCCATCAGATTTAACCATGAAGAAATACTTGTGCATTTAGCCAAAAATCTTTGAATTGTCATAAGTATGTGGATTTTGATGGCTTATTCAGAAGAAAACACCATGCTGATTTGGGTGTTGCGATAGCCGTTGTGCACCCAGTACGCCTCGCCACTGCTGTGTGGCATTCAAATTCAACAATGTTGTGTGGAGATTATTGCTGTTGACTTGCAACACCCTACCCTGCCAAAATCAAATCAATTTTGAATTTTTCTGGTGAATTTGTGAGTTTGTAACCCCCCCCCCCCCNCACACACACACACACACACACACACACACACACACACAAGATTGAAAATATAAAAAAAAACAAAACAAAAAACTCCATTTTACAATATTAAGAAATCATTCCCTGAACCTTCCATCATCATCAAAAACAAAACAAAACAAAAAAAAACCTTGCAAATTAAATGCACATGAACATACAGTATAACCTCCTTTGTGGATTTAAGTACTGCTTTGCCCTTAGAGAAATGAACGTTTTAACATTGGAAATATGTAAGCCTTGTCCTATCTAATCAGCTCCATGAAAAGCTGTGTGGTCCATATCCAGTCACATTGCCATCACACATCTCCTCCTCTTGTTCTTTTTATCAAACCCATCCATCTATTAACTATAATTACACATTATCGTAATTGCCATATCCTACACAGACTGAGAATCAAGTACATTATACACTGCTGTCCTATGCCCTGGATAACTGGAATGCTAATGGTGGGCGGTTTCTGTTTACTACAGTCACACTCCTCTGCCACCCACAGGCCTATTGAGATAAGAGTGAGCATTGCACACACGTTTAGATTAGACCAGCCTTTGTTTGTATGCAGTGAGGGCCTCTGAGAAGCTGGACAAGTGCTTTACTCCTGGGAGAGCATGTGGGGATGAGGCATGTGTGCACAACCCTTGATGCCACTTGTGATTCTTGAAGCAGAGAGGTGGTGATGAAAGGCTGGTAATTGCCGCTGATTAAGATATTAGAAAACGCATTCACCCATGCATAATGAAATTATTATGCGTCATCAAAATCAGAGCAAACATACCTCAATTAGTTCAATAGATAAAGTCCTTCAATCAAGACAGGATCACTTGAAAAAGTGAACAGAATTTGATTCATCCATTAGGAAAAGATGTGTGTCACATGTCATTGTGCTAAACAGCACCGAGTGCCTGAACTGAATACATGAATGATTGTGAGAGTACAACACAATATCGCAATCAGCACACATGGGTGGTTATTCCAAATTCACATAGTTCAGCTATCAGACAAGAGTTGCTAACAGCATATTTTACACACTATGGCAAAACAACAGAAGAATATTAGTTCTGTCTCTGTTAAAAAACCCAAACTGATGGGAAATGAACATGCCAGAAATGAACAATTGAGTGTCAGCCATTCGTTTGAAGTTTAATCCAGCACAAATCCCATATTAAAAAAAAAAAAAAAAANAAAAAAAAAAAAAAAAAACAGTCTCAGAAGAAAGCATATGTGACATATATTATTGAACAAGGAAAACAACAGGAAGAGCATCAAAAACAAGTGAGAAACAGGAGCCCACCGGTGGACCTCTAGAGTGAGCCACAGCTGGCTTTCACCTGTTTCACACTGTTCAAATTACAAATCAATGCTTTCAATGCCATAACAGATTAAAAGGTTGTTTTTTTTTCTTTTACAAACTAAACCAGGATTGTACTTAATTTTAATTATGCATATGCATACATTACTCACAATCTCTTCAACTTTATGTCAATCTGGATGACTAAGTGTTATATCCACCAGGAGGCAAAGAGAGGGCCAAACACCTTGCTTCCAATTTTGTTCAACAGTTTAAACAAAGATGGCAGATAAGCATTTTACTTGTGTTACAAAAGAAAAAGAAACAAGGGCAACAACAGTATGAGTGTGGCCATTAAACAAAGAGTGTGCTCAATGAGCTTCTTGAAACAATTTTCAGCCGTGTATTTCTGGTTGTCACTGACTGAGCTGTAGGTATTGTGTCTTGTGAATGCAGCATTATTTATTGAGGTCAACACTCCTAACATGGCAACAATCATGTATATGTGTAATTAATGTAAAGTGTAATCGTGGCCTTAATCTTAAAGGACCTTACTAATGATTTTGTATTTTTGAGCCCAATAAATACCACACATACATTATGTTACTGCTAACCATTTTACAAAACATAAAATCATATGTTAGTTTTTGTGTTATTTTCAAAGGTTGAGGCGATGTACCCACCTTAAAATTCAGTGATTTACCTGTAACACTTTGATTGTTGAAGGCATGGTCGTTTTAATTTCTCTGTGAAAGCATTCTTTTTCTGGGATATTCCCTGGCAGGTAAATACATTTTTGGGCAAAATAATAACGTGCATGGTTCATTGTGATGCATCACCTATCTCAAGCATGTTTCAGGTCAAGTTGATTTTTATAGAATATTGGAATGAATAGAAACCAATGGTTGCCTGGAAGACAGGCAATGCGAGTGACATTGTTATTCCTCTGTGTTAAATTACCAGGTGTTAAATTGTAGGTTTATAAGTTGCAGTTGCATCATAGTTGCCTTTTGATCCAACCCTACAAGAGACAAATTCATTGCAGATGTTTTTGTGTGCATGTCAGTGTTTTCTCTCCTGTGCAACAGTAAAGTGACAGGTTTTGGCTGTCAGGGAGCAGGAGATGTAGACAGAAAGAGAGAACTGACCTCTTCACTCCTTTTCACCGTGCCTTGCTGATGATGGTGTCTTTGCCAACTTGGCAGTTGTAGTGTCAGGTGCAGAGAGGTTTAGAGACTCTAAAGTTGAAGCCTCATTGAATGGCTGTCACTGCAAAGCCAAAGTGGTTAGAGAGAGAAAGGCAACTTTTATTCAATGACCCTGAGAATTTTGGATCATTGTAACCTTGCTGAGGTTAAACATATAATGCATAGACCTGGAGTGTCTGTGACTGTCTTGTATCAACGCTAACGGTACGATATGGTACAATGTGGCACAACTTCATTTATGCCTCAAGGGGCAGTTCCAAGAGCAGTTCACACAGACCACAACAACACACTCACAATGCAAGGCAGTAACCAAAAAGCCAATCTGAAAGTTAGATGTGGGACAACCCAAGAGACAAGTATACCATCAAAATGTGCAAAGAAAAATAAAATATTGCAATGTATTCATCATGCTATCAAAAAAGTGCAAAATGGATAAAGATCAATACAGTCACATACACTCATAAGTGCAAAGATCAGTCAAGTCACATTCTCATACATTCAGTATCCAGCCAATGTACAAAAGATACATAAAGGAGCAGGAGTGTGAACACAACCAAATGTACAAGAGATCAGTTAGCTCCATCAAATGAGGCAAAAATTAACTACAAGCATTTAATAAACCTTTGCAGAAGGGACAAAAGACTTGGAATATCTGTAGGTTTTGCACACTGGCTAAGCATAGCGCCATCCTGAGGGGAGCAGAAAGAACTCAAAATTTCAAGCAGGAATCTTTTGAGTTGAAGATCACTCACTTTCTCGATATCACACAAATGCATCTGCCTGGTTCTTGACAAAGCAGGTGGCCTCTATAGTAAATGTAGAGAGTTCATCAAGGTAAGAGCTTTAAACTTGGCATTATTGAAATAAAGCAGCTTTGCTCAGACATTTCTGCCCACAATATGAAAAGCAATGGTCATAAAGGCTAATTATGGGTCTTGACTGATGGAAAGGGGTCCCATTACCAGCCAGTACATATTGCTGTTGGAGAATTATTTGCAAACGTTGTTCAGATCGCCTGTGGCCAAATGACCAAATGACACATGGACAGGATGTAAGTGCATGGGTGTGTGATTAAATATTTTTTTTCAGTATTGAGGTGCAAGTATACAGCACAACCTACAAAACAGACTGGAGCAGGATGAATGCATTATTAGGAAGAGGAATGCAGGATCAGCAGGGGGAGTTATGCTGAGCTTCAGTAATGGCCAATCGTATCATCCCCTTCATCCCCATTAAAAGCACCAAACAGTTTAATGTACTTGTAGGAAAGGCTGACTTCTCTAGAGAAAACCTCCTTTATCCCAAATGATTCGGCTGTACAGGTTTAGAATTTGCATGGGATAGTTTACCAGCCAGATATGCCAAAAAAAAAACAAAAAAAACAAAAAAACACAAAAGGTCATGTACTTACTCAATAGATTCTGGTGTTTGGTTTGACTTGTGCGTTATTATATGGTGTACATCCCAGCAGAGACAGCAGATGGAACATATGTAATGTTCATACTGCTTTATAATAACAACAGCTATTTAATCAGTGAAGAGCGAAGACCTTAAACAGTTAAGCAATTGATCTAACTGGAAAGAATCATCCATTAATGAACCACTTCACAGACTTTCCCTTAATCCTATTAAAATTGTATTTAGATTAACCCTGTATTAAATGAAAACGTATCAAAGTGAAAGGAGGCAAAACTTTTTATAAATTAATGTGGTTAAAATGACTTTATACAGGTCTGTGTGTGCACTTTGCACTTGCGATTTTGATAAGAGATGTAATAAGCAATTGGAAATGCAAGCTTTATTTCATGCCAATACGTGTGCTGTGTTTGTTATAGCCTGTACCACCTCATCTGCGCAAACACAACCACAAGCTCGACTTTTGTGTGCAGGAAATGTTGCCTTGTGACATTTGAAAAGTATGTTTATTAACTACAATAGCATAAATATTTTATTAAATCAGTTACTCGAATAATTAAGAACTTTTTCTATTGAATGCTGCAGCACTGTTTTTGAAAGCTTTAGCTGAGTGTAACTTTGGTATACATTATATTTTCATTTGCCAGATTGCTGATTTGAAATCTAACCCAAATGAGGCATGTTCAGAATTTTAACACCCTAATAGGACAGGTCCTCCCTATGCTAATGCAGACAACACTGATAAAGGTCTCTTCCCCAGGCATCCTTTGTACCTGCTGCCATCTGGAGTAGACATTTGAGAGAGTGGGCATGTCTGCACAGTTCAGGTCTGCCCTAATTAGTATTTCATCATAATTATACTCAGACTTCAGACTGACAGCTCTATTTAATTCTGCTGTAATGCTGCAGGTTGATAGTGACTGCATAAATGAAAATCATATCAACCTTATCTTAGTGGGAGAAATAATTTAAACTGCTGGTGTTGAAAACATTTTAGAAAGAAAAGAAAGAAGATGGATAGATAGATACGTTATTAACCCTGAGGGAAATTAAAGAAAGAAAGAAAGAAAGAAAGAAAGAAAAAGAAAGAAAGAAATTTTTAAAATACAGTATATAATTGATATCTGTTTATAAAGGCTGATACACAGAAGGCACTGGGGATGATCAGCCCTCAAGCAAGCCTTGAAAACAAAGTGTAGAGAAGAGTGGAAATGTAGCTTACCAATGCAATACAACCTGCTTACGTGACAAGTATGTCTAACCAGCCAGAATAATAGAAGAGGAGTGGTTGTGTCTAGTGGTTGCTGAGACTTTTAAAATTCCCTATGGCCTAAATTATCCTGTTGAATTTGCAGAAAAGGGCATCTCATGGGAATTAAATGTGGCAATTTGAATATTGTGGATGTGATAATTAGAGTAAAGGCATAGTTCTGTCCAGTTCTGAATGTGAACAGTCTCTCCTGTCTTAATGAAGAAATTGCACAAACCCTATTCATTAGTCCTTCTGCTGCTTAAGAACAATGAATTTATTAGTTGCTTGTTATGAATCAAGTTTTATGAGGAAGTGTGACAACTTTAAAATGAGTTATCACTGCTAAATGGCCTTTGCAAGTGCAGAAGCAGACACAAATGTGGTTAAAATTGTGACTAATTTTGGTGATGACAAGCACAGTCCTGGTGCAGCAAAGCATTATGTGGAAAAGGAGGTGAAGCAGGATGAGTATATTGTTATTAGAGAAATATATTATCAGCAGATGGAGCTGGAGTTGGCTTTTGCTTTCCCCATCCCCTTTAAATGCAGCAGTTTCCTGAGAGCAAACTGTTGTTGTGAGGTGCAAAGTCTTAAAGCACAGCACCCCAGATACGAATTTACAGCAAGTCAACAGTGCTGCCAATAGCCACGCCACTTCCCCATAAATTCTGTTCTTAAGCAACTATTCTGCAGTAGAAGTTTACATTTAATGGCAATGCTCAGCACCAATGCAGGGAGTAGTATGATTTTCATATAAGTGTGGAAAGCATAGGAGTGTGGAGGTTCAGAGTTTATTTTATTACAGAAAAATATCAAAACTGAATATGCCTCTTACACAAATAATTTTAAGATTCACAAATGTGTTTTTCATTTTGCAAATTAAATCACTGGTTCACAAATATGTTTGCCACTCACAAACAAATGTTTCCCATGCTGCAATTCAATTCAGAAATGCCTTTTGGTCTTATAAGCAAAATAATTAGTTCACAAACTTGTTTTTACTTTTATGCATCACTCAGCAACTGAAACTGCTAATTTTTTGGTGGATTTTTAAGAGATTTTCATCACGGAACTTAACATTTATCCATAAATTAAAAGTTATACTCTAATGTACAGCATATAGAGTAAGTTTACTGTATCACTATTAGATGATATTACAAATGAACCGGAGCTGAACTGGAACAAGAGGCATCATTGCCACACCAATATTTCTCTCACCTGCTACGTGTGTCATGATGAATCCAGTTGATAATTCTAATATGTATCAGGAAGAGAGAAAGCAATTGTGCCTTTCATGTCAAAGTTTAGTCTGTAGTATTGAAGTATGGTAGCAACTCTTGCTTTTAATTAGCACTGTTATATATCTTAATATTGATATTGTAGCTGAATGTCACACTCACCGATCCATCTTTTATTAGGGTCGGACTGCCAGCCAATGGCACCTGTAAGCACTGTAAGATATTGTAATGAGGCTTAGAAAGTCATTCATTTCTCAGTAGAGGAGTGCTAACAGCTTGAAGCATATGGAGGGAAAATCGCAAACCAGTGTTGCTGGCAATTCAGCCGTGATTATTAAGGAACACCTGTTTGGCAGGCTGGCAAGGCGACTCAGGGTCCTGCTGAATAGCAGCAGGCTAATGAAGGTCTTCTCAGCTTAATTGTTTGGGCTATAAATAGTGATGGATGGAGGAATAGAGCATGCCACTGTCATATTTTTTTTTTTCCCATATGTACAGTGAATGTGCAACCAGAGGTTTGTTGATGTGGGTTGTAAAGTGATTATGTAATTGCAGACATTAGTGATGACAAAAGTGTAACAGAAAACTCAAATTAAACTTTGATGACTGGACGGATGTGTGTCATAAGAGCTGCCTTTGAACTGATTGCACGTGACGAGAGAGAATGTCCAATAATCATCGTAGGTGTAAAGGTACATTAACGTAGCACCATAACAAACAAAACTGCATTGGATTTAAAGGTGAACAGTAGCTTTTAGATTGCAGCCAAGGCCAGTAAAGGTCCTTCATCAGCAATTCAAATCATTTTGCATTGGCCTACACTTTTCCCAGCTCCCGAATTGCCTCTGCTGCGACAGAACCTCATTTTAAGGGAAATTAAATGCAGAACACATCACTAATTGCAACATTACCCACAACTATATCTCCAAATGACTCTTTGACAGAAGAACTCGATGAGAATAAAGCAGGATCATCTTATTTTCTGTTAAATAGCATTTGAAGCATTGCCACTGCAGTGTGAGCCCTGCTGTTCAGGGGTCACCTTCATTGATGTTGTTCAAATGAGTTTGGCTGCTCGTGTTTTTCAGGTCAATGCTTTAGAGAAAGAGGGAGGTGATAACTTTCAAAAGTCTTAACATTTCAGCAAAAATGGAAAGAATTACTTCACTCAAATTCTGGTTTCAAGAAACAGAAAGACCAATAAGGTAAAATTGCATTTCTTTTATGAATTGCTGTTTTATGGCACATGACACTAATACTCCTTTAAATGCATAAATGCATATTTTATGTTTCTTATACAGTGCTGTGAAAAAGTATTTGCCCCCTTACAGATTTCTTCTGTTTTTGCTTTTTTGTCACACTTACATGTTTCAGATCATCAAACAAATTTTAATATCAGACAAAGATAACCTGAGTAAATACAAAATGCAGTTTTTAAATGATGATTTCATTTATTAAGGGAAAAAAGCTATCCAAACCAACCTGGCCCTATGTGAAAAAGTAATTGTCCCCCCCTTGTTAAATGATGAATTAACTGTGATTAACCACATTTTTTGGAAAGTTGAGTTCAACTTCACTAGCCACGCCCAGGCCTGATTACTGCCAGACCTGTAGAATCAAGAAATCACTTAAATAGAACCTGTCTGACAACATGAAGTAGGCTAAAAGATCTCAAAAAGCAACACGTCATGCCCCGATCTGAAGAAATTCAAGAACAGATGAGAAACGAAGTCATTGACATCTATCAGTCTGGAAAGGGTTACAAAGCCATTTCTAAGGCTTTGGGACTCCAGCGAACCACAGTGAGAGCCATTATCCACAAATGGAGAAAACATGGAACAGTGGTGAACCTTCCCAGGAGTGGCCGGCCTACCAAAATTACTCCAAGAGCGCATCGACGACTCATCCAGGAGGTCACAAAAGAACCCAGAACAACATCTAAAGCACTGCAGGCCTCACTTGCCTCAGTTAAGGTCAGTGTTCATGATTCAACAATAAGAAAGAGACTGGGCAAAAATGGCATCCATGGGAGAGTTCCAAGGCGAAAACCACTGCTGACCAAGAAGAACACAAAGGCCCGTCTCACATTTGCCAAAAAACATCTTGATGATCCCCAAGACTTTTGGGAAAATATTCTGTGGACTGACGAGACAAAAGTGGAACTTTTTGGAAGGTGTGCGTCCCGTTACATCTGGCGTAAAACTAACACAGCATTTCAGAAAAAGAACATCATACCGACAGTCAAACATGGTGGTGGTAGTGTGATGGTCTGGGGCTGCTTTGCTGCTTCAGGACCTGGACGACTTGCCGTAATTGATGGAACCATGAATTCTGCTCTCTACCAGAAAATCCTGAAGGAGAATGTCCGGCCATCAGTTCGTGACCTTAAGCTCAAGCGCACTTGGGTTATGCAGCAGGACAATGATCCGAAGCACACCAGCAAGTCCACCTCTGAATGGCTCAAAAAAAACAAAATGAAGGTTTTGGAGTGGCCTAGTCAAAGTCCGGACTTAAATCCGATTGAGATGCTGTGGCATGACCTTAAACAGGCCGTTCATGCTCGCAAACCCTCCAATGTGGCTGAATTAAAACAATTCTGCAAAGAAGAGTGGGCCAAAATTACTCCACAGCGATGTGAAAGACTCATTGCCAGTTATCGCAAACGCTTGATTGCAGTTGTTGCCGCCAAGGGTGGCACAACCAGTTATTAGGTTTGGGGGGCAATTACTTTTTCACATAGGGCCAGGTTGGTTTGGATAGCTTTTTTCCCTTAATAAATGAAATCATCATTTAAAAACTGCATTTTGTATTTACTCAGGTTATCTTTGTCTGATATTAAAATTTGTTTGATGATCTGAAACATGTAAGTGTGACAAAAAAGCAAAAACAGAAGAAATCTGTAAGGGGGCAAATACTTTTTCACAGCACTGTATATACTTATTTATTTATTTATTTATTTTTTGTTTTTTACTTTTTCATTCTTCCTGTTCTTTAAATTATGTTTTTATATTGGTTTATCTAATATGCTATCTTTATGGTCACAACTTGTTCAAAAAAAACAGATTTCAATCATGAGAGAGCGTCCAGGTTAAGGTTAAGTTGATGAAATCAATCTGCCAATGATCAGCTGATTGAACACAACATACAGCAGAATGTTGCCCATTCTGCTCATTCTGATATGTATTTATTTATTTATTTATTTTTTGCCTATTAATGATACCAGTCGAGTGAGTTAAAGGTCCAATTATTCCCCCAAATTGCATCGCTCAAAAAAGTCCACATTAGAGTTATAAAAATCAATAGCTTTCTCCTGTCACTATTATAATAATTATAATAGTCACTATTAGGCCTTCTGAAACTGGTAAAATATTAATTATTATCTCCTTCTGTCACTATTAGGCCTTCTGAAACTGGTAAAATAAACACACACACACATGCACACGCACGCACACACACACACAAAACATAACAAAAGGATACCATGCCTTTAAATGCTGTTTTGTGTTGAGCGTGACCCTGAATGTTTTTCTCAGGCTGTTTGGTTTTGTATTATGCATGTATTTCAAACATGCAAGTCTGTGTATTCAAATTGTAAGTGATTCTTTGGCTGTCCCAAAGATGATATCATGAATTTCATGTTTTGAAAAAGATCAACCTCTCTGGGGGCTGAGTAGATTGAGTAGGTTGGGTGCTGAACCACAAACATGGTTAGCAGCTATGGAGGTGACTGTGTGTGCAGGTAGAGCCTCGGTACCTCTGCAGTTACAATCAAACCGTAGTTCATGTACAAAAACTCTTATTAAAAAACATAGCTTGCACAAAACATATTACAGCTATGTTCATTTATGAACATAGCTGTAATATGGTTAATAGCTGGTTAATAGCTGATCAATCAACTTTCGTGCTTAACTCTGTAAATAGGCAAATCCCATTTTTACAGCTACTTCATTTTAATTCATTCATTGATCACCACAGCAATGAAAAATAAATCTATCGTACTTCAATACCACATTATTGTAATAGCCATCTTGTGTTTTCAGAAAAAGAAAATAAAATTAAAAAAAAAAAAGAAATTAGGAAATGTTAAAACGTCTGTCAGTATTAGACAAGTAGGAATGTTAATGCATTTGCAAAATTAAACAATTTCCAAAAGCCTTCAAACAATGGCTGGAACAGGCCATTTTGACCACTAACTGGCCACATACAGTAGCTCATGACAACTTTTGGAGATGCCATCAAATAAAAGAAGCTAGGATCAGAATACATTCTACACTACATTTCCATTAATAATAGAAATAATTTTTGAATACATTCAAAAATTAGTCTCATATAAACTATGATTTTCATAGAATATATGATAGGAAAAGCAAAAGCTCTTCATTGTGCTTGTTCACTGTGTGTGTGTGTGTGGAAACCTTAAGCAATACACTGTTACACAGTTGCTAGCTAGCAGCAGGAAGTGGACTTCAAAGGCTTCTACCATACCTCCTCTTCAAGGTCACCTGTCAAAAACAAGACTTTACAAAATTATCACTGAACAGGAAGCCAAATATTTCCAGTTTCAGTACAGCAAAGAGCAAATCCAGGGCAAATTGCAAAGAGTGCCACAGGGTGTTTTCCTGTGACCTGTGGAGGAGTTTGTGATGTTAAGCAAATTGCCTCAGGAAACAGGCATACTCCAAACACAAGAGTCCAGAAGGCTCCTGCAATAATTTCACAATTTATGCCACCACAGGCATCACCTACAGCTCATGAGATTCTAATGAGGTTACAGTAGTCTGTTTTTTTTTTTTTTTTTTTTTTTTTTTNTGTCTTTTTTTTTTTTCTTTTTTTTTTTGCAGAACTACACACTAAAAAGTAGTGTGTCACCAGCAATGTACAAGCAACATATTTTAGGAGTTCTAATAATTATATGATTGAAGAAAATGAATGACAATTATCCATGTTAAAGCATATTTTATTTTAAAACATAAAGGTGCCCTGTTCAACATTAAATTAAATACAACATAAAAGCTAATGTGTTAATTTACACAGTNATAAAGGTGCCCTGTTCAACATTAAATTAAATACAACATAAAAGCTAATGTGTTAATTTACACAGTTAATAAACAGCAAAGTTGTTTAAAATCAAATCAAATATAGCATAAGCTATTGTTTTCATACACTCCTAATGACTTGTCAAATGAATACCCTGGCCTTGACTCCTCGTCCTGTCCTGCACTCTGACTCTGATCCTCTCCATCACCTTCCACTTCTAGTGGTGCGTTGTGCACTACTTTCAGACCTGACAAAATTACCACATCTCCTCAGTAACATGAATTATTACTTTTTAACTGCTTGTAGCCTAATAATCAGATGATGTCTGCACTGTTTCACCTGCCCTCATGATTCTCCTCCTTGCGAACTTGCTTTGTAAAGTAATCGCTGATTCTACGAGTCATATTTGCAAAAGCTGAAAACATTACACTGATGGGATGTAACGTTAAGTTAGGAAACCTTTTTAAGAAATTGGATGTGCTTGGATGCAAAAGAAACAATATTCACCTGTTTGAGCAGCCAAAAAATATATTGAGCACTGCCTGACACATTCCTCTTTGCCAGTTTTGGCAGCAGCTTTCCCGGTTTACTGTGCTGATTACAATACAGCGCCACCACATCGACGTAACGCCACAATTGCAGCTACAAATGACAGAAATCCACCGAATGCAATGCTTGTTAGAAAATAGGTCCAGATTGATTAAAAAAAAAAAAAAAAAAAANAAAAAAAAAAAAAAAAAAATGCGCGCCATGATAATTGAAACTCATTCATAAAACTTCTCCTACGGTAATCAGTGCACCACTGTCACATGAAGGTAGCATTGCTGTGAGGGGTGACAGGTAAAAGCCAATGAAGATCAGTGTGTTAATGAGCTGCTGCATATTTACCAGCCACTGTGTATCTTGATTCATCTGCTTTTAAAGCCACAAATCGGCAAAGGAAACATACATACATCTGCTTTAGAGCTCCTTGTTTTAAAAGACTGACACTAAAATAACAACTAAATGTGCATATTAATCTCTGTAGTTTGTGATCGCGCTATGCAAGGGGGGAGGGGTGCAGGTATGTGTGTGAGGAAGTCAGACGTGCAGCGCAGCAGGTGAAGCAGAGTGCAAACAAGAGCGTGTGTGAGATTGGATCAAAACTCACCCTTTAAAAACTGGCTGATCAGCTGAGTGAGGTTTTGATCACTAACACGTGAGGCAAACAGTTTTAAACATCCCCCAGATTTTATACCGCTGGTCTTAATTTTTGCATGGTGGTTTGTTTTATGAATAGCTACTACGACATGTAAATAACGAAACCACAGTAATGCCTCTTTCAAGGCAAACGCTAAAATATGTCGGTAACAGGCATTTATGAATGAGGGANCACAGTAATGCCTCTTTCAAGGCAAACGCTAAAATATGTCGGTAACAGGCATTTATGAATGAGGGAATGTGCCATGATATTTGCGCATGTAGTGCAAATGTAATATATATATATATATTACATTTGAGAATGTAATAATAAAGGATGTACAAGGTGCTTGCATCTTTGGAAGTGCCTTGGGAAAAAAGAAGAGCTGCATGAGTGTTTGTGTGGGTGTTTTTAATACTGTGATTATATTCTGCCACTGTGTGTTATTGTGTGTAAATACACATGTTCAGAGGGTGAGAAAGATGAGGCAGAAGAGGGAAGAGCGAGCATGTACAGTACATAGCTGTTAAACCCTCCACTAATTAAGCCATAATCTGCACCCATTTTCACAGTGAATTTACAGCCAGACTCCCTCCAGGGAATCCACAGGGTTTCACTATTCCAAGCCAAGCCTTCTTACATCATCATAAATATGCAGTATATTAAAAACACAAACACTATATGCATCTGTTTTCACTATGTGCATCTGAATGTGTTTATTTTTGCTAGCTAGCCAGTTGTGAGGTTTACAAAACTGCCCAAGAGACAATTTACAAAACTGCCCAAGAGACAATTGTAAACTACCGTCCTCAGTCAATATTTGATGTAATTCATATTTTAAACCAGAAAACAAAACAATCCATATCATTTATCAACTCTTTTTATGTTCACATTTACTCTGGAGAGATTTCTGTTAGTGATTATAGACAGAATCATAACCTCTGATTGTACTGTAGCATTCAGTAGTCAAATTTTTTTGTTTGCACTAAAAATGTGTCATCGTTATGTTTTATCTTTTCAACAAATCAACTATGTTATAATCTTAATACCATCACATAATCATAAAATGTGTTCATTTCATTTATTTATTTTCAGTTTATTGAGTTTGAGTCACAAAACTCATTAGTTCTTTATCAGTGTCAAAGCTGGCCAGATTTTGTTTTTAATGGCCATGGAATATTTTGAATCAATTCAAAAGCATATATAATCTTTGAAGCATTAAGTGATGCTTAGCATAGCCACAATTCAACCCAATAATGGTGTTTAGTCAAAGGAAAGAAGATATCACACAGTAATCTCATCTACAAATAAAACCCAAAACTCTACAGAACACTTAGATTCACTGCCTATTGAATGGGCAATCTTTAGTGCTTTTTTAAATTGCAAATAACATAATGTATTTGTCCTATGTAATTACCAAAATTGTATAAAAAATTTTGAATTCTGCCTTTATCATAATTGACAGCATATCATTGTTCAGGGTTACCACTTCTGATGGCAAGTTAGTTCTATAAATCTAATTCTGTGAATGTTTCTAAACTAGTCTGCTGCTCATCGCATACCCACCAGAAAACAGAAATGAGTCAGCAATAGAAAAATCAGGAACTGCTCCCCTGAACTCCATTATAACACTTTTGTTACAAAATGCAAAGAATATAATAGAAAAGCATGAAGTGAAAGCAGCAGATAGCTGAAGTAACTGCACCTTTATTGACTTTAAAATGTTGGAAGGATTCAGCAGATCTATGAGACCATGAGAATTTAGAGCTTCCTTTTCTTTTTCTTTTTTACACTTAGCTAAAATTCACACAAATGTGCTATTTAAAAGAAAGAAAAAAAAAAAAGATAGCACGTTTGTGCTTGTGCCCACCGTGTAAAAGTGATAGTGATGTCTCTGCTGTGTATCCATCTACTGAAAAGGCCTGAAGGCCGTGAGAGGAACGACTGCTAAAAGTTTAGCTGGCATGAATGTGTTCTTCTGTAATTACCTCCACCAACGAAGTTATGTGCTCACCGGTGTTTGCTTGCTTGTTTATTAGCAGGATATGTCAAAAAGTTATGGACAAGTTTAGATGAAATTTGGGGGACAGATAGATAATGTCAAGGGGAAAAAGTGATTTAATTTTGGAGATGATCTAGATCATATTCTGGATCCAATATCCAGAAGTTTTTAGCTTTTAAAATCAGTGCTATGCAGTGTCAATGAGATTCAGCATGTTGGCTCTTTTATTTATTTATTTATTTAAACAATAAGAAGGTCTGCTTATTTTTGGTGGTGATCCGGATCACATTCTGGATCACACAGGATCCAGAAGATTTGTTTAGCATATAAAATCAAAGCTAATAGACCAATTTAAATAAAATTTAGTATGTTTGTTAATTTATCAGTTAAAAACATGATATGCTGATTTATGTTGTGATCTGGTTCATATTCTGGATTAATTTAGATAAATACAGGCCATAATACTCTTGATAAAGGATCTATATTGTACAAATATTTCCTGCCTATGCAGCGTTTCTGTGCCGATGCAGGAATTGGGGATTTTGTCAGCCTTAGCGGAGGTACGTCAGAGTGCCTTCTTGTTTTGAGCATGTTTTCTTCCAGCAGAAATAGAAATGCATCACTCAGTGACCTTATTTTTCCAACTCATCCTCTGACACCCCTAATAATGTGCGGAGAAAAGATTCTTTATTTAACCTCCCCGTCTGTCCCCTTTTATAACTGAGCCACCAGTTAAAGTAGATAACTCTGAAATACTATGAATTAATACGTACATGAGGTAACTAACCATGTATTATATGTGTCAAAGTGAGGTTATTTTCAGGGAGTCGGGAACACATTCCTTGATAGAGGAAAAAGAAAGGGGTTGTGGTAGTATTCTAGATTGCTATACTTTAAATCAACATTTAACTGCTACTGGGGCTGACTGAAGAAAACTTAACTCCAACTCAACAAACACAAAATCAACAGCAGAGACAAAAACAACAGAGCAAAACTAAACTCAGCCTACATTTACTCTACAACAAAGCCGTTGCACTAATAGCAAGGGATAGACAAACACACTGCTGAGTAACTGGGCTCCTTGTCTGCAGAGAATCCAGTTCCAAGATTTAGAGGAAGCAAAGCAGATACAGTTTACTACTAAACGAAACAGGTACAGTAATATCAAGCTCGGTTATAGCTCCAGTGCTGTTGTAGCTCTGTTCCAATGTCTAATGGAATAGTTCCCTCGCTGCTGCCAGCCCCAGAATCAGCACCTTGGCGAGAGCCACAACTTACAATCTGGAGAAAGATACTGTATTCTCTTGCTCGCCTTTAAATATGTTGTGAAATCTGGAATGAAATCAGCAGTAAAAACAATGGAAAGAGTCATAATACAGTATAATCCTCTTTTGCACCAAACAGTGAAACTACACATACACCATGTCAATTAGTAAATGAGATGCACACCCTTTGACCTTTTTCTATGCACAGTTGCACTAGCACAAGTTCAGATCTTTTCACTGATATATGTGGGAATGCACAGAATAGTTTGTAAATGATTACTTTTACCACCAGGGAGGTCACGTGATCACTGGCATTTGTCTGTTTGTTAGCAGGATATTTCAAAAACTTATGAACGGATTAGGATGAAATTTGGGGGACAGATAGATAATGTCGAGAGGAAGAAATTATTACATTTTGGAAGTGGATACTGGATCCATATATCTATATATTCTGGATCCAGTATCCACAAGAATGTGTATTAGCCTATATAATCAATGGTAATATGCCAATTTCAGTTGTTGTTAGTAGAATAAATAATTTTAAATGAATTGTTATTTAGTCTTTTTTCTAAGTTTTGAGGTTGTTGAAGTTGTTTTCCAGATAAAAATAATAATAATAATAATAAAAATACTCTAAATGTGTATGTACATGTAACATGTAACAAACACAAACATATAACAGGTATGATGGGGTATCTTTCTAGTTATGGAAGGCTGTAGCATATATTTTAAAGCAATACATTCCCAACAGAGAATTAATCTTACTTAGTGTTTAATATTCTATCCATAAATTATAATGGTGTCATGAGACAGTTGTCTTTGTCATAGTGGGGAGAGAGCAATTTTCCATCTGGTTTCTTATGGAGGAGATGCTGATCATGAGACTTTATTCTGAATTGCCACTTGTCAGAATTTTTTATTTTCATTTTTGTGATGTTCACTTAGTGGGACATATACTTTCTGTACTACATCAGATCATAACAGAATAGTGAATAACACACACACACACACACACACACACGTATGTATGTATGTATGTATGAATGTATATATGTATATGTATATGTATATGTGAATACCACATAATGTTTTCATTATCACACACAGAACAATTACACATCCCCATAATACAATTACACATGCATTAATAAAGAGACATATAGATGAAATGTAAATACAATAAAATTGTGCATGTATGCACATCAGAACAATAATATACTTCTGTGACATGTCTACTGGGGAGATATTTTAAATTTGCACATCAGAATTTCCTTAGCCACATGGGCTGAATTTGTAAAGCTGTAAACACATAAAAATGAACAGACTGAAAATAAAAGACAACACTTAAAGCTTAACTACGTGCCCACCGAGCAATAACAACGAAAACAAACTACATAATTAAAATATATTCTTCCATTTTTACGCAGATGAAATACATGGTAATGGCCAGCTGTCTGTCAGGTTCGTGATTTGCCAGATTGGCATTAATATTAGCTTTGGGCATCTTTGGTGGCATCCTGGAGTGTTGGTGCTCTTAGACGTTTTCATCCACGAGACTGTGATGTTCACTTCCAGTCTTCTGTGGCTCTGTTTTCCATGTTTCCTCTCGCCTCTTCATTGTTGCTGGCTAATAAAAGCAAAATGTTCCAAATACTGATGCAATGCCACAGAGTCCAATGTGAAAAATTCTGTTTGATTAATAACAGTGTGCCTTGGAAGAATGGTAGGCTGCAGTTTGATTTCATTTTTAGCTCTCAGAGCAAACATTTTTCAATCTCCCACCTCTGCCAATTGGCCTCCACCAATCTGTTTCATTATTTTTTGCATGGCGTATGTCGTGTGGAATCCACCATTTCCAGCTCACATAAAACATACATGCTTCAGAGTCGGCTAAATTTTGCATAACAAAATAGGTCTCATACTGGCAAAAGAACTGCATGCATTTTGTATTCAACTTTGGCAAGCTAAAGTCTTTGCTCATTAAGCATTTTACTTTTCCAAAGCTAGTTTAAAGGAAAACTGTTAGGTTCATAAAATAAGCTCGAGAACAAGGCTTTGCCCTCCAACCTTAATCTTTTCCATACAGTTTTTAGCTTATTTGATGTAATTGCAGGAGGTCTGTCATGTGTCATGTTTGGATACAAACTGACATTTTCAGCAGCCTCTTTCCTTCATGCTTTCATCTCATTAAATCAAAAAACCTCTAATGGACTAATGCAATGATTTCTATTTTCTCTCTCTGAAACACACACACAAACACAGACACACACACATACACACACACACAAAACTATTACTATGCTTATAGGTGGGAATATAATTGTATAAGTGAGCCTGGTGGTCCATCTGTATATGGATCACCGTAACCGTTCGATCACTGTTCATTAAGTTGATGAATGAAAAATGGCTTCGCTTGGAAAATTCACTTTTTCCAGACCCGCCATCATAGTTTCTGTTCATCTGCACCCATTAAGTGTTTAGGTACCGTAACTCACCAATCACCAAAGTAGAGGAAAACATTCAATAGGATCTGTGTTGTTTGTACCATCCACAGATCATGAAGACATGCAAGCTTTTCCTTCCCATAAAACTAATGTTTTATGTTAGAACTTTGTTAGCATCTGATAAAAATAAGGAATAGTTGTTTTTTTTCTCACTTTATTAACACAAGAACATACAACAGCAAAAACAAAGCAAATCCTTGCATATATAAAGAATAAGGAATATGGAATAGTTCTTCAATGAACGTTTCCATGTTAGTCTGTAATTTTAACAATTACATTTTCCCAAGTAACTTTAGTGCCTAAAATGCTAATGGAAAATATTTAAAACTATGCTGTCAAATTCTTAAGACAGCAGAGTTTTAAATATGGAGATTCATTCATATTCACTCATTGTTGTCTAAGGCTATGTAGCTTTTAACCTGACAGGACCTTTGAACCTCCTCCACTGTTTCTTGACTGACTTTGCAATATTACCACACTGAGAAAGAGGATGACTCATTTGATTTGCTCTGTCCAGCCAGTCACAATAGCACACGCGAGGGAGAGCAGAATGGGAAACATGAATTAACCCTTTTGTGGAGACATTTAAATGGTCTCAGAGAAAAATTGCAATATTATACCCTACAAAAGTGACTCTGACGTGTCCCTACATTTTCTCCTTGTCTGAGCCTACAGATAATGTATTTCTCCTTATCTGTCCTATTTTAAAGCTTTGATGCAGATGCATTGTCCATATACCGTATATATACTGTAAACTACTACTTTTATTTCTTTTGTGCCAAAAGCCCTGTACGTTTTTCAATTTAATTCAAGTATTGAAGTCTTTAAGGGCAATTTAACTTGCCTCCTATTCCACTCTCCATCAGTCTGTCATATGAGCTTCTGTACGAAATGGGGGGAGCCATTT
The DNA here is from genome assembly GCA_014773175.1 of Lucifuga dentata. NCBI lineage: Eukaryota > Metazoa > Chordata > Actinopteri > Ophidiiformes > Bythitidae > Lucifuga > Lucifuga dentata. The sequence continues at coordinate 31,363 of VXCM01003724.1, read as the reverse complement.
TCATGCCTGAAACAGGCTGACATGAGCAGTGGACCAGCGTGTGATGTTTGGGGAATGCAGCAGCAATATCCAACCAGTCGAAATGTCAGCAACAGACAAGAACACAATACTCTCACATATCGGCACTAATCCCAGTGGGCAATGTAATAGGACTGCGACATTTAAAAAAAAAACAATGCCAGAAAATATCGAACAACCAAGATGTACTAGTTAGAGCTGACTGATGGGCAAATGTGGTTAAATTTGTTCAGTCGCCGTGCAAAATGTTGCAATATGATAGTTCTTTAATTATGAGTTCTTAATTAAAGGCAGACAGAATTCTGCATGTTTTGTGTGTTTTCCATAGGGACTAAGAATTTTTGTCATCCTGACTGCTTGTAATGAACCAAACAAAGCACCATCAAGAGAATGAAGAATATTCATATGACAGTGATGAATGGCTTGTTTAAAAGCATGAATACTTGTGTGCCCATATAAGGGGCTTGATCATGGGCATATAATTGCTTTGGTGAGAGACAGACATAATTGCAGCTAATTATTTTGAAAATTCTGATGAAAACATGTTTCCTAACAGAAACCCATCGTGAAGAAATCCTTACATCTCTGGCCTTTTGAGGTTATGGCCTGCAAAATGATTGATGACATGAAGGAAATACTCACTTGCTCACCTGTTTGCGTATGTATGTGCATATTAATGTGGTTACATGACAGAATCTGTGCATTAAAAAAAAAAAAAAAAGTTTTGTTTTGGAGCGTTATAGAAGTGAGACTATTCATGAATAGAACCTGGAGACACCATTAGTGGCTTTGCTTTCTGTGCCAGCATTATTGATGGCAGACAGAATGACTCCAAGGCTCCATGTGGCCATGTGTGACAGAATGAAAGAGACGATGTCATCTGCGTGAAAATATTTCTGTGTTTATCAGTGAGCACAGCTACCCACAATAAAAGCCACTCTGTTACATACTGTAAAATGGCATGCTGCAATGCCTCCCTCTTCCAGATTGCTTCCCCTGCACCATCCCCTCTTATACCTTTTGACAAAGGGGCTTGACAGATAGATCACAAAGATGCACAATCATTGCATGGTAGGGACTGGGATGGAGTGCAGCCATTATTCTAAAGCAAAGCTGTCTGGCAGGGCGAGGCCTGTGCACCACATGGTGCCGTGATAGATGGGGACCATTAATCAAGACAGGACAGGGCCCTGAGATTGATGTGCAGAAATTCTCAAATGCTCAAGCAGCATTTGAAAGATTAAGGCTGTATGGACAAAGTTAGGAGCCTACCTTTTTGATGTGGAGAAACAGGTGTGGTGGTGGAGTCAGAGGTGACACGGGACAGGGAGAAAGGATTTTGTGCTTAGTAATCATGCTGTTTTGTGTTAATTCCCATAAGACGCTCTCTTATTTCATATCCTACATTACTTATTGTCCCAGTGACTTTTGTCCCTCTGTGTGTTGATGTGCTGCTGTGCACCCTTATCACATAGTATTCTTTATGATATCAAGCAGTGGAATTCTCACAGGGGAATACCTATTTTATTCCCATATGGCTAAATCCATCGCTGTCTCCACAACACATGGTATGTAATAAACACACACAGGAAATAATTATAACATAATGTCAAATCAAATATTAGTATTAACAGAAAGTACAGAACGTCTGTGCAACTTTTAAAATCAAAATACACACAGCTTTGAATAATTTATTGTTATTTGCTGGAGCTTTTTTTTTTTTTTTTTTTTGCCCTTTTCTAAAATACACAGCAAAATGCTTAAGCTTTCAAAGTACACCAATACACCGTGACCATCATTTTAAATTAACACATTAACACACTAATCACTAATAGCACATTTCTTTCCATTTTGCCTTGTGCTTGCCACATTTGCAGTAATTCCCATGCAATTTCCATTATGCCAACAAAGCATCCTGTTCTAAATAGGCTACAGAAGTGGATAATGACTACCGTGGCACAATGTTCTATGAACTTGCTAGAAATAGTCACAGTTTTGCATCCAGTTTTGCTCTGGTTCATTTGTATCATAGTAGCAAGCCACATTAGTGGTATAGGCTTATCTTGGTGGAATTAACAATATTCTGTCATTGTATTCTGTCATTATTCAAACGTAAGCATTAGCAAAGAAGTTCCGACACAGCAACAAAGATGAGAGAAACTGTCAAAACTGTGTCTTTCTATTGAGCTGTCAGTGCTCAATAGAAAGTTACTTTCCATATGCAGCCTTCTGATCACGCAATGTTCTACTCGTGGTTAACTGCATCAGGAAGAAGAAAATGTTACCTACATACTCTTTTGGGAAGAATTTTGGCAACAATCAGGAAGAAGAAAATGTGACCTACATACTCTTTTGGGAAGAATTTTGGCAACAATGACAAAAAAACTGATATGATAACAATAGTCAGTGATGGTTTGAATACATCTGCTAAGCATTAACTTAACTTGGCACATACAGGCATAATCATAGAAAAATATTAAGGAAAACAATGAAGAGAAGCATAGTATAATCCATACCACAGAAATGAATGTACAAAGTGTCATGGAAAGTAGAAGAAAGTACAAAACAACAGTATTCACCTGAAAGATTCACAGGGTCAAAGCCACTTAAAGCTCCCACATAGCATTGCAATTCTTTATTGAGTCTAAAAGATTTGTTATTTTCTCTTTACGTCATCAGAAGAGATAAATTCTTTCAGCTTAAAATAATTTTGCAGTGAGTGGAGGCAGAAATCAACAACAATTTGGTGTTGGTTTTTGGTGACCTTGGGAGGAAATAACAAAAACAAATTGAGGCCATAATTACTACTTTTGTATTCTTTTTTTTAATCATAATAGTTCAGAAGAAGAAAAAAAAGAACATTTTTTTTTATCATAATAGTTCAGAAGAAGAAAAAAAAAGGCTTAAATATTGAACACTGAGTAAAACCAAATAAGAGACACTCAAGAGTGAAAGTCAGTAATAAACCTTGACCACTTTCTCATGAAATACAGTGTGTCAGGCTCCCTCCAGTCTTTACAAAGACACTGGAGGGAGCCATATGAATATAAAATGTTGTCATAATCATAACACAGGAATAAAATGGGTTGTGGCCAGGTTCTAACTGCAAACGAAAAAAAAAAAAAAGTGACACGTTCCTAAAATAAGAAAAAAAAAAATTTTCTGTGCTATTTCTTGAGGCACAATGAGTCATTTTGCTTAAAAAAAAAATAGCAACAGTATTTTTTTGTTACTGAAAATGTGGTTTCCGAAGTTTTTTTTTTAAAAATGTATTACTTCAGTCTGCTGCTCTATTTTTACTCCTCTATTATAAAAGAGATGATATGTTCCTACATCATTCTGTCCTTGTGACATGCACTTTCATCAGAATCTATCTTTCATCAGAATCCAACGTTTGACCATCATCTTTTCTTACAATAGCTTGGGGAAGCTAAGGAAAGCAAACCAAAGGATGAATTGCACCTAATTCTTATTATCTTTTCTGGGATATTTGATGAAATTTACAATTTTATGTCATGAGCTAAAGCTGTCATTATGACATCATTTTGAAAAATTTCAACCTTGTAAATAGTTGCAGCTTTCCAGGACAGGATAGTTATTCTCCAGAACCTGAGGCAGCAGTCACCCAATCAGCATGATCATCAACTAGGATCCGGATGTAGATTACTTAATATTTTCTATTAACACAATTTGATGAGTTTTGTTACAGTAGAATAAATGTGTTTGGTAGCCATTTATTGCAGGATATCACAACTATGTAGGGTCAGAAAGTCTGATGTATGAGTCTATGATGTAGTTTTTACAATCTGAAAAGATCATGTCTTCTGATCATTCATAGCTGCCTCTGCAAGCTGCTCATTTTTAACGCTGTAGTTATTGGTTATGCTGATTTATCTCTGCATCCCAGCGCCTCCTGTTCTATTTTTTTTTTTTTTTTTTTTTATTTATTAATCACACTTGTGATGCCATCTCCGGATTATGCATTCTGCAGATTACATATTTCACAACACCATGTCTGCTGTATGTCTCAGCGGAGGTTTGATTGTGCTTCAGGCAGGATTTCACACACTGCTTGGATTCATTTGGGGAGCATCAGAGCATTTTCCCCAAATGCAACTCCATAATCAACGGTTGCTTTAATTGTTTATTCTTTTCTGACATGAGTGTTTCTGACTGAACTGTAGTGTATTTGCATCATTACGATTCATCAGGAAGACTGATTGCTGCAATGTCTGAATGTCTGGTGATTTCAGGGTTCTAGAACAAAAACGACAACATAATCTTTGCCTTATACTCCATGCACTGACTCCCATTTCGTGCCAGATTTAGTGTTAAGCCATCTCAGCTAATCCACTGGTATACATTTATTTATTAGATCTTGTTGCCTTATAAATACAGCCTTTCAATTTTGAGATGCTGGCCACTTATTGATCTGCAGGAAGCAGAGGCTTTTCATAATGTATTCTTTATTACAGGACAATGTTCCTGTGGCAAGTTTTTATTTCTAAAGAGCCATAAAATTTTAATATCCAGGCTTAAAACCTATTTATTTTCACTAGGATTTGGCCAGTGTATTGCTTTGTGCTTTTATTGGCATTTACTGTCTCTTTATAGAGTAAGAAGAGGCTATAGGAGCCTGCTGATGGAATATACTTTGTGTCCTGATTTTTCTGGAGTAGGACTATTCATTAATGGTGTTGTGTTTTATTAGTGTCAGTGGAAAGAAAAAAATTAGTTTATCTGGTGTATGTATGGCGCATTGCTACTTCATCTTTGTCCCTTCTTCCCTCCAGGCATAGGTGTTATCCATATAGTAATCAAGAAATCACTTGATGTTCCAAGATTCATGATTGTGCCTAACCTTGATGAAAAGGACGCTGGTGAACATGTTACCATTAATTCCCTAAATAATCTATTTAGTGGGCTGTTTTTTTTCTTCATTTTTTCCATATTTCCATATTTTGTCAATATTTGATTTTAGTTATCATATGCCTGACCATCCTGAAGGAAGAGGAGATTATGTGAAGCCTTTGCGAGTGTTGATTCAGTTCTATGACATTTTTTCAACCTCCACTTTGTTCACCCAGCGTGTTTTCAGCTCTGTTCATTTCCAACAGTTGTTTCATAATATGAGTGTAAAATAGTCAAATCAAGACTGTAAATTCCACATTTCATTGAAATACACACACTGCAAATAGTGGGTGCTAACAAAATAATTGGGCCACTTGGGTGTCTGGATGGTGCAGAGGTGGCTGGTCATCCCATTGAAAACAATTAGCAGTGTTTGTGTGGGATAGGGGACTATTTCTGGTTGGTTAGGGCTCTTGTTTGGAGGAGGCAGAGTCTGAGAGGGTTGTGTTAACTACTGCATGTTATATGTGATTGGTGAAGCTCTATGCTGGCAGGTAAAAAAGAAGTGGATGGTGACTGTGTGTGGGGGTTAGAGACAATGGGCCAGATTCATAAAGCTTTGTGCACAACTTACCATCTCGATATGCGCAAATATCTTCATCAACAATGTTCCCTCGTTCAAAAACGTCTGTTACCAGCATCTTTTACCATTTACCTTGAAAGAGGCATTACTACGGTACTTCCTTATTTACATGTCAGGAGAGCGATTCATAAAACACACTGTCATGAAAAAATTAAGACATATTTCATTCTGATGCTGGTGGTAAATTTCAGCGTATCAAATCTGGTCAACGGGCCTCATGTTAGCAATCAATACATTTGATAGAAAAGCTTGCTGAGCTGATCAGTCAGTTTATTTAAATAGTGAGTTTTGATCTGATCTCACACACATTCTCCTGCTGCTGAGCATTCTCATTTGATGCGCTGTGTCCCTCACACACACACACACCACACACTCACTACACACACAGTGATCACATGGTACGGAGGTTAATATGCGAATTCACCTGTTAGCTTTGTGTCAGTCTTTTAAAGTATGAAGCACAGAATCTATGATTCCTTTGCCGATTTAACGTGTCAATGTTGTTTTAACACCAGATGAAGCAGTATAAAGTGTGACTCGTAAATATGAAGCAGCTCATTCATGTGCTGATCTTCATTGGTTTTACCTGTAACACAGTGCTACCTTAATGGGACACTGGTGCTCCGATTAACATAGGAGAAGCTTTATGAATGAGCTTCAATTATTACAGCTCTTATTCAGTTGTGACGCTGTGTGTAGTGAGAGTGATTTTTTTTTTTCTTAATGAATCATCCCCTACAGCTCTTGGCCAACACTGAGAGTTAGCAGTGACAAGTTCAACAGTGCAAGCAGAATTGATCGATCTAAATCTAAAAAATAAAAAAAAAAAAAAAANGGGGGGGGGGGTGTCAAAAAATACTACAAGGAATGATAAAAACTTCCTCCTGCTGTTAGAAAATCCAGCCCTCTCATATATTTTGCTCCTGGCGATCAGGTGGCCATGCTGCCAGCACTGTGGACCACCGCTGTATAAAACTAACATGGATGCTTATTTGTTTACTGCCCTTTTGGTTGCCATCCAAAATTAAAAATCCAACCCATCTTCACTTCATAAAACTGCTCATTAAAATGTTTTCTCTCTGAGTGCATGTGATTAGCAAGTAATTAGTAAGTAACTGCAAAAGTATCTCATCCAGAGAGACATTGTGTTATGTGAAAAAGCTTATGTCAGGCTTGCTTTAGTTAACAGTAAACTATGATTGATACTAAAAATGTTTCAGATATTTAGTGAATTCAAATAAGGCATACATTGGGTAATTTCAAATACACATTCATGGCGTTTTGTCTTTGTGTGGATTGTGAAATGCGACATGGGAGTGATGAGCATTTTTGAAACACTGGTGACACTATATGTTTCTGTGTAATTTTTCAAGAGGATCACCTGAAACCTCGAGCAGAAAACTATAAACACTTTAAACATGCTTCACAAGACTTCAGCTGTGATCCTATTCTGGGTATCAAGCTCAAGCAAGAAGTAATTCAGCAAAAGCAATAAAAAACAAGATAACTAGAAGAGACAGCTTGTGAATATGATCAAAAGTAGACCAGGGCCATATCGAAGCAGCAAGCAGTCGTCTGGCTTTGACAAAATGAAATACATCAGAAAAGCCATGAAAAAAAGCTAGCTTTATCATTTTTATATTGTTCCCATGACAAGAAAGACCTTCAGCAACTCTAAACCCATCCACAGAAGCATCATCCCTGGCTATCTTTCCCCCAGGGAAGACTTAAGCCATTAGAAGAGAGGGAGGGAGAGAAAGATACAGAGAGCAAAATAGAGGAAGAGGTTATGAAGTGAAAGCAGCACTTCTGATGAGTATTTCCAAAGGGAAAATGCAAGTGGAGATACAAACATCCACCTCTCACAAAAAACAAGCCTGAGGACATGAAGAAAGGATAATGCAGTGTTCACCACCATGTTCATGTTTTTTTGTTTGTTTGGTTGTTTTTCTTCATTATTTAGTTTTCCAAATCTACGATCTATAATCTTAAAAACAAAAAAACAGGGTAAAAACTATGCTTGATACGTTATTTTAATAGTGTTTACATTACCTGTTGTAGCTAATTAACACTGAGTTCATTTTCATCATTTGACATGGCAGTCTGGTAATTATTAATGACAAGGGCCTTAGACACCATGGATTGATCGTTGGCAAATTTGTAGCGACTGATGCAAACACAGATTTAACTTTAATTTTGCTTTAAATATAACATAAAAATGGGTCAGAATTTCCATCCATATATGTTCACTGCCACCTACTTTACTGAGCGACCCAGTGACACTTGTTGCTATGGATACCATTTGGCACTATAACCACTTCTGTGTTAGATAAGGCTTGCTGTGAATGGTAATATCCATTCTATTATTTTATTTCTATGCTTTCCAATATGTGTGCTGACACGTGCAACAATTCTACATGGTCTTGTAACATTTCACATGTACCATTATTGTTGCAAAGTACAGTCAATCTGATTATTGCAGTTTTAAATAGATAGATAGATAGATAGATAGATAGATAGATAGATAGATAGATAGATAGAATGACAGATGTCTTCATTACAATTCTAAGAAACACAGAAAGTATGGAGGACGAAGAGGATCTAATCTCTTAACGGAGGATGACAGCATATTTAATGGTAGTGTACCTGACCATTATATGAGTCTCTTAGTCATCTACAAGAAGTGGATAACCAGAAACATTACATAGCCATTATAAAGCCCACACGCCCAAAGACTAAAGTATAAAGGTAGGCAAACACTATATGAGTTAGACCTGATTTTAGTAAACACAATTTGGAAATATGTGACTAATTCTCAAAATTGGGCAGAATTTCAGCCTGGTTGCAGTTGTTTGACATCAGTGACATCCAAAAAAAAAAAAAAAAAAANAAAAAAAAAAAAAAAAAAAAGTCAGATTATTTGCCCAAACACAACCTACGATTGAGCAATTGGACAAATTTGTGACATGTCAGAAATTTTGGGCAGCTCTCTTGCAGTTTGAGAAGTCCCACAATCTGACTTCTTCACAGATGATGATGAGGATGAATACAGGGGATCGATTTGGTGCCAACAGAACTGCCTCCAGCTCAGTGCCAGAAAAACAGAAGAGCTGATGGTGGATTTCTGCAGGAAAAACTACAATCAAGGCATGTCCAGGGGCTGGACATAGAGATTGTCCAGTCTTACAAATACAGTATCTGGGTGTCCACCTCAATTTAAAAAAAAATAAATAAAAAAAAAATGGNGTCTTACAAATACAGTATCTGGGTGTCCACCTCAATTTAAAAAAAAATAAATAAAAAAAAAATGGACTGGAAAAACAACTCAGAAGCTCTGTCAAGGGTCAAAGTTGTCTACTGCTGAGAAGACTGAGATTCTTTGTTGTGTGCAGGGCTCTGCTAAAAAATTCCATGACTCTGTTGTGGCATCAGCCATATTGTACAGCCATATTGTATTTGTATCAGCCATATTGTGTGGTGGGGTGTGAACATCTCAGCTCGGGACAGAGGGAGATTGGGAAAATTAGTCAGGACGACCAGCTCTGTCCTGGGATGTCCTCTGGAGTCCATAGAGGTGGTGGGGGAAAGGAGGATGGTGGTCAAATTATCATCCATGTTAAACAACACCTCCAGTCCTCTGTAGAACACTGAAGGCCCTGGACAGCACCTTCAGTGGTCGGTTAAGCCTGTTCATGCTTCACACGAACACGACATGGACATAAACGTGGACATCTCCACAACAGACCATCCATGTGTCCTGGCATTCATGCTTCTCACATATTCATGACAACTGCGTAGTTGACCGCGCAGTTCAACAGTGGCACTGTATGTTAACAACTGTTGGTTAACCACCCAAAATATTGTTTATTTATCCTCTCACCCTTCCACACCTCTACACACTACCTCAGTTTCCTTCATAGCTCTCTGTATCTCTTCTCTTGGCCAGTCATTCTTGGAGGTGCGTAACGTCACATGAACACCGTCCGTGTTGCTTCAAAAATCAAGTGGTGCACGACCATGCAGTTGACCCTCCAAAGTAGCATCTGCGGCTGGCCTTTATGGCCACAATTCGAAGAAAATGACTTTTTCTGACTGACGAAGCCATTTGGATGGATGGTGAAACGTTTCAGAATTAAAAACTTGAATCCAGTTGACCTGACTGAGTTTTCATACAACATATCTACCGCCTGGATGGCTGAGAATTTTTATCAATGCATGTAAAATAGTTACAAGTTTGACTATTGGAAATTGTACTTAATTGTTATAATTTTACATTTTTTCTGCCTTATTTCCATATTTCACTATTCTGCTGCTGTAACAAAATAATTTTACTCCTGGAGATCTTATCGTATCATATCGTATCATATCTAGTCTTGTCTTTAAGGCGCGATCAGATTTCCCCAAATTTTGTGGACGCAGTAATATTATTTTGAGTGTAGTAAAGCTTTATTGAAAATTGGCAATAGAAAATGAATAATTTCTCAACTGAGCTACACAGTGTAAATGTAGAAATCACAGTTTTGGCTGTTCAGAACAGGCGATTCAAACATGGAGTGAAAGAGAGTTCAGGATTACTGAAATCGTGACTGTCTGGCATCAGGTTCGCTATATGACTGTGCTAATTTATAAGTAATTCATAACTTACTGGTGCTGCACTCTGTCAGACTCACTTGTTTTTATGATGCCTGAACCAATAACAGATGCACTGGACCAACTCTTAAGGAAGAAAGCCTCCACTCAGTTTGGAAGTGGGCCACCATTCATCAGACCTCACTATGACCCTGTTGTGCACTCTCAGCAGTATCTAGTTAGTTCAAATTGCTTCTATTTGTTTCACTATTTTCTGCTCACATCTGTAGAAAGTAAACAATGCAGCATTGTAATGAGAAATGGCAAGCAGGGAGAAAGGAAAGGGATGAGACCTCAGAGACTGTAACCCCCCCCCATTTCTGTGTGCAAGTGAGAACAAGTGGACTGCCAAAGGGAGAGAGGTACCAAAAATTGCTTCTGTTGAATGCACTTCTACGCCTTTATTGCTTCCTGTAATTACTTCTCTGTGAAGGAACTGGTCTTCTCTTGTCTTTTTTTTTTTCTTTTTTTTTCTATTGAAGGATCATAATCGGAAAGCATGGTGTGAAACACACCTTAGTCATGAATCCTGTTTGGAAGACAATCCAATATCAAGCTTAAATACAAGCAACATGGATTGACACTTCATCTGAATATGGAGCTACTGCAGCAAAGTTTATAAAATTATATTATAGTAAAGTTTATCGCTCTATTTTCCAACCCCACCATATCTGCATACTTCAGAGTCGTTTTTAGTGGATCATATATATAAAACTATAATTTAACTTTAATATATCTATACACCCTCCTCCTCGGCTATAATCACTGGCTATACTGCATAGCATATCTGAAATAAGGTTATAAGTATGCAGCAGAATACCGTGGCAGATGAGATTAATGTGATGGACCAATGCCAACATCTATGGAAAGAGACATGAGGTTGTGTGTACGCTCAGTTTGTGTTCTTTGTCATTGGTGTGAGTGTGTGTGTGTGTTCAGTGTGTGGATGGGGCATATTACTGACACTGTGAGGGTTAGAAGTTTAATCCCCATTGGGAGCGCCGATGCTAATGATGCATGCACTCTCTGCATGATGAATGCACTGAAACTTCAAAGCAAACACAGTGCCCAAGCATATGTTAAATAACAAATATAAGAGGAAATTGAGGTAAACCTTCCCAGATTGGCTTCATCCTCATCTCCAGGGGTTCAGTATGGAGGTTTTTAACAAATACACTAATGCGCAAGATTAGAGATTACACTCACCACAGTGGACTTCCTTTGGTTTGGTACTAAAGAAGCAGCAGGCTATGACGATAGAGGTCAGAGCAGATATACAAATAAAAGCCTAGGGGTGGGAGCATATGGTGAGGTTGATCGCTTTGCTCTTTGGTTACATTTATTGGCAAAGCACAAGTGTACAAAACGCAAGACTTTGACACCAGAGACCAATGGTCATGTCCAGTGGTCCCAACTATACAGACAGAGGGTATCCATTTTATTTTTAATGTAACTATGACCACTGTCTTTGCTTAACCTTTATCAAGTGGGTTTTGTTTCCTAACATAAACTGCTTAATCCTAAAGGAACATACAGGTGATTTTGCATGTTTGAGCCCAATAAATACAACTTACATACATTACTGCCAACTATTTTCCAAGACATACTACTGCAGTGGTAAGTATTAGAATTGTTTTTCCTACCATCCAGACAGTCACTGGTTTCAGTTCATTCCAGTATGCTATGAAAATCAACTTGTAAGCATGCTTGAGAGAAGTAATCCATCACAGCGAACATGACATCTAATACATATCTGTTGAAGTTACTTAATTTGGCTGGTTCAACACAGAGCTGCATGGAAGAAAATGTATGTGTCCGCCAAGAAATATAGCCCCAGGAGAAAAGATTGCTTTTACCAAAACAGTTAAAATGACTGTTACCTTATAATCATGCATGAGTGTTAGCAGGCAAAATGTTGAACTTTAAGGTGGATGTATCACCTGAATATTTAATTTTGAAGGATTAGGAGATTTGGAACAATAACATGAAAGTTTTATGTTTTGGAAAATGGTTGGCCATTACGTAATGTGTGAGCGGCTAAAACAAAACCACCAGTATGGTCTTTTAATAATTAGAAATTTTATTTTTTGTCAGTACCATCAGTGGCATGTTCAATACTGAAGTCTAAACATTGAGTCTGTATCTTTAAAATGTATTTAATGCCAGTCAAATACCTTTGTCAAATCCTGCTTATTTATCTCAATGGATCAGTGGCATTTCATATATATCATGCATGAATTAATAATTTTGACCTTTAGTTATAGTCCTCTAAATTAAGAGGCTATCAAGATTTAGACATCACTGGAAGCCATCAGCTGATGCTTGGCATTAAATTCTGAACTTTCCCTGCTGTGCGACATTGACGAGAAAACATCTCTGACTGAATAAATTTCTTCATATACATGTTCATAAATCATTAAATAAAATGCAATTAACTTTAAGAAAATATACCAAAAACACTCATGTTAAATTTGTTTTATTTGTGTTGGGAAAACCATGTTACCACAAATTAGATAGATCCAGCCATTAAGACATGGTTGTATGTGGGTTGTATATTTTGGGCTCAAACTTGGACGATCACTGGTATGGTCCTTTAAATACAATTGCTGTGTTGTTTCCTTCAAAAATACAGTGAATAACTCAACACAAAGGTTGCTCAAAGATGGATCATTTTGAGCAAGTGGAAATGCGAAACATTATCATTTTAGTTTAGTTATTCACACATCAGTTATGGCTTTGTATTCTAGTGGTGGTTACTGGCTGTGATGGTGGAAAAGATGTGTGTTTATGCCTGAGTGTGCATGCATAAGAAACATTTTTATTGTGATTTCTGAGGAGCTCCAAGATTAAACCACAACACCCAAATAGTTTTCAGCCAGTGGTGTTTACATAATGAATACACCATGTCTCTGCTTGAAAGCAACAATCTGCGCGCGTCCTCTTCCTACATGCCTGTCGTTGCTGCTGTCACTCCTGCGGTTGCCTGTCACTCGCACTTTGTGTTTTAAAGCTGTTAATTTATTCATCTTTTTTGCCAGGCACACTGCATTTAATTTGTGATGAAGGAACTGGGGCAGGAAACAAAATGTTCCCATATTACACTTACATAAAGCTGAATTTTTTTTAATTTTTAAATTTTTTTAATTTTTTGTATAATGTATACATGAAGATGAGATGCCTCTTGGCTTCGGAGGTGTTGATCAGCAGTTTTGCTTGGAAAAAGTGATGTATGCTGTAAATGGCTTCTCAGCTTACACACACTTGTATATAATCTTTTCATTGTTTAAATATCACACTATTTAATCTATTATTTTATTACTATTTAATAGTATTGTATATTTAATATATGCAGAAACTTCCTCCAAGTGCCTGGACATAAATAATAAAACAAATGTATGGATTAAACCTTTGTTTTTTATCATTTTTCTCTTGTGCTGAGCTGATTTCTGCTTTTAAGTAATTTAGTAAAATAAATATTTTCAGCTTTGTCCTTTAATATGATTACAATGATCATCAAAAGTATGTATGTATCTTACTTACATACTTGTAAAATCATGAATCTTCTTGGTTGGCCAAACTAGGCCACTGCATATAAGGACCATACTGGTGATTTCCGTGTTTGCTCCCAGTATACTACCTATATACATGTTATGTTGCTGACAACTGTTTTCCAAAACATAAAACCGTGTTTTAGTTTTTGTGTTATTTCGCCAAATCCCTTAATCTATCAGAATCAAATGTTCAGCTGATACACCCACCTTAAAATTCAATGTTTCTCTTGCTAAATGCATAATTGTAGAAGGCACTGTCATTTTAATTTCTTGGTAAAAGCCATCTTCTCCTGGGACTATATTACTTGGTGGAGACATGCATTTTCTTCTGTGTAGTTCCATGTTGAATTGGTTGGATTAAGCAAGTTGGACAAAAAATAAGAACAGTGTTTGGTTGGCTGTGATGGATTACTTATCCCAAGCACGTTTCAGTTCTTTACAAGTTGATTTTAATAGCGTAGTGGATTGAACTGAAACCAATGGCTGCCTGGAAGGTAGGAAAACAATCTAAAATTTACAGCTCTAGTAGTATGTTTTGCAAAATTGTTGGCAGTAATGTAATGTGTATGCGGGTTGTATTTATTAGGTACAAACATGCAAAACAAACACTGTACGTTAAACTCTGAAAGCATCATGGAATCTGTGCTCGACTGCGCTTCTTAGTGGAGTTTTATCTCACATATATTTATTGCTCACTCTTGTTAGAAGCTGCACCAGCAACGTTGAAGAGGCTTAAGATGTTCCCACGCTGTTTTCTAGACACCCTGTGGGGATGATGCAGCACTTGTCACCAGGATGAAGAGCGTGCATGTTGCTTTGATGATGGATTTTTCAGCAGCATGGTGTCGCTCTGCATATTATCATTTAAAAACTGTACTGCTCAGTCACTGAAGCCTTATCCACATATACACACAGAGGATACAGCGTCTATTCCAGTCAGCACATATGCACAGTTTCCTGGTATCATCTGTAAACCTGCAGCATCATCTCTGATAACTTAAAATCTTACACAGTGATGAACATGTGGACTGCTTACTTGTTAAAGTGGTTTGTTCATGATTAACATTTAATTTGTTTGAAAAGTGTTGTATGAAAACTTTGTAATTGGTTTTCTTTGACCCCAAAAACATCACAGTGTTTTCTGTGTTTTCCTTCAGGTGTTTAATTGAATTCGTCCATTTTGTTAATGTGATCGAAATGTCTTTTGCTGAAGTATGAGAAGAATGTTAATCTGTGTTTTTTTTAGTTCCTTTTTTCTTATTTAATTTAAATCACCACGGTTTATTCTTAACAGTAGGAATGTCTCTTCTTAATCAAATATGGATTAACTTGTTCTTTCTTCCAATTTCCGCTCAGTTGAAGCTTCTGTACCTGGTCCTCCCTCTGCTGAGTTTGCTCTGTACATGCGCTTCAGTGTGGGAGACTTTGTTTTGTTGTTTAGCATGTGACCTTCTAGATGCATTATGTTCATTATTTTGATTATTTTGCCTCATGTAGAGACAGAACAACAAAAATCCCAGCTTGGTGTTTTACACAAACAAAGCAAGAGGTTTATTTGCACAGATTTTGATCCCACTTTGAATTCTTAAAATCCATTCTTGGATAACATGACATCATCAAAGAAATAATATGACACAGAGTGGAATTTTTTGTTTTTTATGGCTGGCATTCAGTCATCACTTGAATTAACTGCAGACTGGAAAATTAGCATTTGAAAGCTACAAAGATTTATTTTATTTTATTTCAATCATGCTTAACAATTTCAAATCAAGCACACATAAGACTCCTCACATAAAAGACAAGTAAAACTCATAAATTTGTACATAAAAACTCAAGGATAACACAGTTATGCCCAAAAAGGTATAGGCTGAAGTCAAAGCTTATTATGCATACCATTCATACTTTACATGCACTTGCTCACTATATACATATTTATATATATCTGACACAGCTTGTTGTCAGGCATGAGGAGTCTTTGTTTCAAGTTGTGTGGGTGTTGATAACATAAAGTGGTAATATTCACACAATTTACTTTAGTTCATGCCAAACATGTTATTTTCTTAGCAGCATAGTTTTTGAAGAGTCACGGGTGACATAAGCACATACCTGCTGTGTCACAGACTTTCTATCTTTGCAGACAAATGGAAATGAAGTGAATCGTCACTACAGCTAAGTCTGACATCCGAGCCATCTAATGCTGAGCACGTCCTTCACAGATCAGGTCGTATTTCAAGAAGGGCCAGCTTGTGCTTAGCTCTTACGTTGGGCCCCAGGAGATTCAGCAGCATCAGACTGCACACAATACCTCACCTCAGCACAGCAGTGAGAGACCAATGCAATGACTTTCATTTGCATTGACATGCGACTGGGGTTTTGTTTGCCAAGCCTACTCTGTGAATTGAGATAAGCGCACATAGCTAAAAAACAGCAGGATTAGATGTGCCTCTCTTCCACATGGAGATGGGGCTTCTCATCTGTTTCTGTGTTTGCTTGTTAATGCATTTTTCTGGAAAACATTGCCAAACAAAGAACAGCAGGCATTAGGAGAGCCATTTTCTGTAGAAAATATTTCAGGAACCACACACACACACACACACACACACACACAAAAAGCTTATGGCACTGAGTGTTATAGCATTTGTCCTTGAGAGGCACTGCACAGCACATCTTGTATTTTTCAAGAGTTGGTAAATCTTAGTCAGTTTTGTGTAAATGACCATTAAAGTCCACAAATGGAGTTATTTTATCTCTGACCATGAATGTCAACGATAATCACTATATCTCTGTGATAACACTTTTTACAAATGTATTTCTTTGTGACTGAGGATAGAGAGAGAGGGAGAGAGAGAGAGAGAGAGAGAGAGAGAGAGAGAGAGNTAGAGAGAGAGGGAGAGAGAGAGAGAGAGAGAGAGAGAGAGAGAGCGCTCAGTATCCAATTAAAGGGAACTATTAAGCATAAATAACTGGACAAATTATTTCTGTTCACACACACTAGTAGAGTAAAAGAGTGGCCTCGTACCAAAGTTATCCAGTACTACCTTCACTACTGGAAAGTGGCTATTCAGGTCAAGTTCATCACATTGTGTTACAGATGGAGGGAGGAAAAAAAAAAGTGGTACTGAGAGAATACAAAAAACAATGGAGCAGGATGCAGCCAGGGGCTCTAAAATAATGGATTACAAAATATCCCATGCAGGCAGGCAGTCCAAGTGCAAACTGTGTTAAAGTAATGTTGACAAAATACTAACTGTCATGGTCACGTCACATGGTCACATCCCTAAATGGAGCTGATAATTTTATGCTGTTTTATGCTGTTTTACCAGTACATTACCAGTATTTTATTGGCAATTTTACCATCATTTTATTGCTGATTTTACCAGTATCTTTCCAGTATGTAGCTTTTTTTTACTAGCATCGTTTTTTCAGGCCTCACGCAAGAATTTGCTTTTAAAGTCTATAAAACCTACTTTTTCCACTGACTTTCAAGCCAAACTGCATTCCATCGAGCAACTCATCGAGGACCTCCTTCACTAGCAATCACTCACAGTTAGCCAGCCTTGAGCCCTTATCTAGCTGGTCACCTCAGTCAACAACGGGGCGTCTCCCCATTGTGGAGCCGGCCCATCCTTGGATGTTTTCCCTCCTGGGCATCGTTGGAAGGGTCAGAAAAAGAGAAAGATTTCCTTTCCCTTCTATGAACACGTTGAACCAGGAGCTGATGACCTTTCCCACTGTCCAACTTTTTCTTTCCTCTGGCTGGACTCCCCCTGGATCCACCAGTCCCCAGCCCGCAGTGTGGCCAATGACGTGCTGGCTGCCTCCAGGAAACACACCTCTCCGGCCAGTTTCTCTACGAGCTCAGCGTCCTCCATGTGCGCACACCCTGGGAACAAGTGTCCCCGTCTTTCACCTTTACCTCTGAACCTTGGGAACTCACTACCTTCATCGCTGTCTCCTCCTCTGCTTCAACTGAGCCACCTGTTAATGTTTAACATTAGCTGGAAACCCTAAACTGTGTGCTTACAACAGTGACACCTGGCTTCAGCACCCTGACATCTTAATAATCAGGGACTCAATCATCAGATATGTAAAGCTACCTGGTGCCATCACTTACTGTATCTCTCTGATGGTAAAACCACAGACATTTTAGAACTGGTTCCTGCTCTTATTGACCTTCATCCTTCTGTTCACTCTGTAATACTGCACACTGGCACCAATGATATCAGATCCAGAAACTCAATCAAACTGCAGTATGATCTGGAGTCTTTAGTTACCTGTATTGAAAGCTTGGGGAAAAAATGTATCCTGTCTGTCCTATTCCTACCTTGTCTAGCAGTTCAGAACATTTTAGCCATCTTTTTGGCATACATCTTTGGATGAATAATTACACCACAGCCACTGGCCATGGTTTTATTAGTAACTTTGACATTTTGTGGTCCAGGTGTGATCTCCTCAGAGCAGACAGTCTTCATCCAAACAGGAAAGGAACAACAGAACTGATTTCAAACTCCATTCGTTTCATTGCTTTTAATCATGTCTGACGTCTTCCCCAGCATGACCATTCCCAGCATCTTGTCTCTAGTTTAGATAATTCTGTTTCTGATGTTTTTGGTCCTGCTGGCACTAACCTGTTTTCTACCTATAGTTGAGCCTCCCACATTCCTGTCAGGATTACTGCAAGGCAGTGCACTGAAAACAGAATTACTAACAATCCTCACAGAAAGAACCTTATTACTATTAATACTGCTGTGACAAACCCCAATACTAAAGCTGCTTTCTGTTTAATTAATGTCCGCTCTCTTGCCAATAAGTCCTTTTTTTGTCAGGACTTTATTAGGTCTAATAACAACTAAAAACAACTAGCTAATAACATTGACTTTTTGATGATCACTGAGCCTTGGATAACCCCTGGTGTATTCCTTTCATCGAGTCCTGCCCCCCTGGCTTTCTATTCTTTCAACAGCCGAGAATGACAAGGCGTGATGGTGGGCTAGCAATTATCCACAGAGAAAGTTTTAGCTGTTCCCCTATTTCATTTGGCTGTTTCTCCACTTTTGAGATTCTTTGTTTTGTTTTAGAAAGTAAGATCCCTGTTTTATGTGTTTTAATGTGACCTCCTAAAATTAGCTCTGATTTTACCCAGGAATTCTCCAACCTTTTACCAGCCATTATGTCTGAGTATGATAGGGTTTTTATTCTCGGCGATTTTAACATCCATGTCTACTGTTCCTCCTCCTCCTCCTCATTTAGCTCAGAATTCATCAAACTTTTGGAATTTTTTAACTTTAGACAACTTGTTGACACCCCAGCCATGCTAAAGGCCACACTCTTGACCTCGATCTCACTCATGGACTTAGTGTGAAAAATGCAAATTTAGTTGATTTTGTGATGTCTGACCACAAGGCTGTACTTTTTCAAGCCCTGCTCTCCTTCCTGTCTAAGTCTCCTAGTCTGATACACTCCCGCCCTCTAAATTCAGAGTCTGCTCTCCAATTCTGCCAGGCTTTTAACACATCTAATATTTCTTTTAATCCATCACCAGATGATTTACATTCTGTTGATGAGGCTTTACACAATTTTAGTAACACCTGTGTTAATATTTTAGACAGTCACACCTTTTAGATACAAATGACCGAAAGCATCTTCTCTGCCCTTGTTAAATGTAGAAGGGAGGCATCCTAAAAGGCAATGCAGAAAGGTAGAGCACAGATGGAAGAAGGACAAACTTGCCAACTCTCTAGCTGTCCTGAAAAGCCTGATGTCTGCCTATCAGGTTGCTGTTAGAAATGCTATGTACTCTTATTTCTCACAACTTATCTCCAATCAAAGCCATAACCCCAGAACTCTTTTTTTTAAAAAAAAAACAAAAACAATTAACTCTGTGATTGGATCCCCCTCCTAATCTTTCCATTAAAGTGTCCCCCCAAAAATGTGAGGAATTTCTAGTTATTTCACTGACAAAATCAGTAAGATTAGGCAACATATTTCTCCTGATCCAAGAAAACTGGAAATAACTTCTTGCCCATCCTCTCATTTTACACATTTTTATGAAATTTCTCTGCCAACTTTTCTCCGTACGGTGACACTTTTAAATGCTTCTACCTGCTCAGCTGACTGCATTCCCACATGCTTTTTAAAGGCAGTAATTAAAAAGGTTGGTCCTACTATCTTAACCATTGTAAATTACTCTCTGTCCTCTGGTGTTTGGTTTTAAACATGCCACTGTTTTGAAGAATCCTTCCCTTGATCCCTCTATTTTAAGCAATTTTCGACTTATTTCTAAGCTGCCATTTTTTATCAAAGATTTTAGGAAAAAGTAGTCTCAGTGCAACTAATCTCTTTTATGAATAGCAACTACATTTTTGAAAAATTCCATTCTGGATTCCACGCTTTTCATAGCACAGAGACTGCCTTGCTCAGGGTCACAAACGACCTACTGATTGCCACAGATGCAGGTTTTTATTCAGTCTTAATTCTTCTTGATTTTAGCGCAGCTTTTGATACAGTTAACCATAAGATTTTAATCAACCATTTGAATTCCTTTACCAGTATCAATGGCATAGTGCTGGACTGGTTTAATTCATATTTAACAAATAGATCTTTCTCAGTGGAAATTGATGAGGTCTCCTCCTCCAGTGCCCCACTAATCTGCGGGGTTCCCCAGGGGGCTATTTTAGGCCCTTTGTTGTTCTCTATCTATATACTTCCACTGGGGCAAATCATTCAGAGACAATTTCCACTATCACTCTTATGCAGACGACACTCAACTTTATATCCCACTCAAGCCTTGCATCAACAATTTGTCCTCTGTAATGTCTTGCCTGTCAGACATAAAATGCTGGATGTCCAATAATTTCCTCCAGCTTAATGACTCCAAGACTGAGATCCGTATAACCACACCTTCTGGCCACTTCAAAATCACTGATCAGTTACAACATCAGGTCTGGGCTTATTATCATTATCTGCATATGTTAAACCGGAAGTCCGAAATCTTGATGTTATCTTTGACTCAAGTCTGTCCTTTAATGTACAAGTGACAAGGTAATTCTGACCTGTTTTCTTCAGCTCAGGCAGATCTTTAAGATTAGGTCTTTTCTTTCTTTTTCAGACCTAAGGTCATCCATGTATTTATCTCCTCCAGACTTGATAATTGCAATACACTTTATTCAAGCATCAGCAAGGGCAAATTCACTGGCTCCAGCTAATCCAAAATGCTGCTGCTAGGCTTTTAAATGTTCCAGAAGAAGTGACCATATTAGTCATATTCTTGCTGGCCTTCACTGGTTTCCTGTTAGCTTTAGGATTGATTTTAAGGTTTTATTGGGTGTTTTTAAAGCTTTACATGGCCAAGCACCTTCTTATATACTGTACATGATCTTTTGACTTACTATAAGCCTGATTGCTCCCTGAAATCCTTTGACAAAAACCTCTTGGTCATCCCTAGATGTTGTCACTTCACTAGAGGTGACTGGACCTTTTCTGTTTGGGTTGTGGAATTCCCTGCCAGAGGATCTCAGACTGGCTAACTCAGTGTCTCTTTTTCAGCTGAAAACTTATTTTTATTGTAAGGCTTTTAATTGATCCCAAATAAATTGTTAATTGCCCCCCCATTAATTAATTTACTATTTCAATCCTTTATTATTATTTTTTGTATTGCGATTGTCATTTGTCTTGTGCACTACTGTCTGTGTTGTTAGCTCCTTGTAATGCTTTTATTATTTTTATTGTGTGTTAACTTGGCTATATGGTTAAGCACCTTGTAACTCGGTTTTGAAAGGTGCTATATAAATAAAGTTGTTGTTATTATTATTATTATTATTATTATTATTATTATGTGCACCAGAACAACGTAGGACTACCTGGTGGTGTACCTGGGGATGTCCTTTAAGTATCTCTTTCACATTTGCATTCACGTGCAGGAGGCTGCTACAACTGTGTTCTCACCTAAACCTGAAATTCCCAGCCAGGTACTGGGTGTGATCGTCCCACCAGTTGGTCGGTGGCAATAAAGTGCCCAAAAGATGCTTTGCCAACTGCCAGCATGTGGAGAACGAAGTAGAAAAAGAATAAGGCAGGACATGATGCACAAACGCTGTATTTGGTCATAAACCACTGAATCCCTTATCGTTCCTTTCACTGGCCAAATTGTTTTGTCCTCTTCCCTAATGAACAAAACCTCCTTGATCTCTAAATTGTTGCAATTTCCAGACATTATTTCGACTAACATGCAGTAGCATTGGAAATCCAGCATGTTGTCAACAAGCTTATTATTGTCATAAGTCACAGGACAAATACTGTATGTCATCAACATGTCATCAACACGCCCACTCACTCGTTCCTGAAATGTTCCGACCCCCTGTTCTCACATGAATCTAACAGGGAATGTAACTAGGGGATAACAACTTGTCCTGCATTCTGCTTCACGCGTGCATTCTCACATACCAATAACATGGACAATAGCAGGAACTTTGCACACATGCAATGTGGACTGACTTTCCTGTCCTGAGGAAATTTGGAGGGAATTCATGCCAGCAAACATATTGTAGAACCATACTGTCACTGCAGTAATTCAGCTTGTGTAATATTTTACACACAATGTGCTCTTTTACAAGACTGATGTAAGATCGTTAATATTTAATGAATTTCTTTGGATGAATGAGCATGATAGTGGAATATTTTTGTTAAAGGGCAGCATGGTGGCTTGGTTAGTTAGCACTGTTGCCTCACATCAAGAAGGTCCTGGGTTCTCATCCGACTAGGTCCTTTCAATGTGAAGTTTGTATGTTCTCCCCATGTCTGTGGGTTTCCTCCGGATGCTCCAGCCTCCAAAGACATGCGGGTTAGGTGAACTGGAAACTGTCAATTGACCATGAGTGTGAATGAGTTTGTCTGTGTGTGTCAGCCCTGTGATAGGCTACTGACCTGTCCAGGTGAACCCCTATCTCTTGCCCAATGACTGCTGCTGGGATAGCACCCCCCCTCCCCCCCGTAACCCTGAATAGGATAAGCGGGTATGGATGATGGATGGATGGATTTTTGTTAAATTTAATAAAGCACTGTTGAAAGTACTTTTGATGACAAAAGTTAACAATCATGAAAGTTAAGAAACATGCTGAAACCTTTGTCATGTCACTTCCACCGATTGCCAAATGAGCTCTCTTTTGACAAAAGATTACTGCAACAACATTCTCAATTCAGAAATTTTAGGGCCAAAATCTGACAATTTGACTGATGAGAAACCAATAACAATATGGCATGAAATGACACAGTCAAGCAGTCTTACAAGGGTTTCATTAGGATGTTGCTGATGTTATACCTTTCTCTCTCTTCTATATACAAAGTGTGTGTGTGTGTTTGTGGGTGGGGTGGGGGGTGATACTTCTTGTCTGTATATTTTATTTGATTTTACTTTAAGTATTATCCAGGGTAACAAATGAAGAATAAAGTCTTTTCACATGTAACCAAGAATGCCTGTTTTGCTTTGAAAATGTTTACAATCTTGTTTGTTGCTCAAAACCATTAACAGCATTTTCTTGTTTGAAAAATGCTGTGCAGTCACAGTAAATTTTCTGGGTTATGTCCAAAAATAAATAAAAAACTTCAACACCAATTTCTCTACCATAGAGTTGAAACCAGTACAATTACAGCCTTATCCACCTCTTAGCCCGTGTCTGAAGGTTAAATCTATGGAGAGTTGAGCTCATTTTCGTAAGTTCCCTCAGGAGGAGAGTTCCAGCACAGCCGAGCCCTCACTGTTAAGAAAAACCAAACACTTTCGCAAATAAATACTTTTCTTTCCAGTAGCAATGTATTTTATTAAAGCTTTGATTTTTTTTTTTTTTTTTTNGTTTTTTTTTTTTTTTTTCCAGAAGATGTGGCATCCAGAAAATAAATGAATGAATGAATAATAATTCTGTGTGATAGCAGTGGTTGTATTCAGTATGTTGTATTACATCTCATCTAAAACCATGTCAGATTACTTTTGAACTAGGTGCACAGGCCATTAAAACCTTCTGAAGTCTCAAATCAATGTTTCAAGCAATTTCTTCATTTAAAAAAAAAATTAAAAAAAAAAATCTAAAATAAATCATAGAAAAGTCATCAATTTTCTACTTGATTCTATTAGATTCTAGAAAATAAAAGAAAATCTCTGAAAATCAGCAATGTGTCACAAATGACTTTAGACTCCAGAGGGTTAAGGTGCTTTATAATAAAACAAAATTAGGTAGCTTACACTGAGAGGTTTAGAGATATTCAAGGAAGATACATAAAAGGAATCATTCCAAACAACCTAACCCTACTCTTCCCAAGTCCACGCTCGCCTGGTCCTTAGAAGACACCAAAGTTTAGTCATCTGAACTGATGTTACACTCCCCAAATCCTCAGAAGATGCAATATGTATGCATGTGCAAGGTCAAGAGAAATGTGCTCTCAAAAGTATAAAGCAAAGTTTCACTATTACTTCTTCTTCTTTTTAGTCCCTGAGAATGGTGGCTCATCTGTACTTGTTACAACATCTGAATTGCACTATAAAAAGCAAGGTTGCTGAGTACTGAATGACCCCAAAGTGTAAAATGTCTGTACGCAGGAAATAACACATATTACATTTTTTTGCATATTTCTTACTAGAAGTGAAATGTAGCTTCTTTTTAAATATAATACTTATAAGCAAAGATTCAACTGCTTCACTGCAGATTCAGACGCCTGCACATGGAAACAATTAGGGAAAAAAGTAGACATGGCGTTATTGAGTTGTTCTTGTACAAGTAATTCTATTTAATTAAGCTCTGCCTTAGCAACACCGCAATCAGCTTTAGAGTGGATTTCTAAATTAGGATTTGGGTTTTAAGGCAGCCCACATCTACATAGGAAACAAAACTACAGAAGATTTCCAAAAGGGAATAAAGTAAGAATCACATAAAGAAGCAAAATGTTTTAAGATACCTTAAGATTCTCATCTCGAGCTTAAAGAATCTAGAAATGATTACATACTGAAAATCCCCAACAGAAAAACCTTAGAGAAAATAGTTTTTAATTAATTGTAGGAAATTACTCTTGAATTATTTGCCTTCTGTTTTCCTCAAAACATATTTAAGATATTAACCTGATAATCCTAATTTTGAAACCACTGTGACATATACAGTGGGGTCCAAATGTCTGAGACCACTGTCAAAATGCTTCTATTTTACATTCTTTTTGAATTTAATACAAGATTTTTCACTAATGATTTGAGTAAAAAGTTGAATCTTTGAAAAATGTACATGAATGTTAGAATATCTTAGTATTTGGTATGCCCACCTTTTGCTTTAATGACAGCTTCACTCCAGCTGGCATGGACTCCAAAGTTTATGCAAAATCTGATAATCCAAGACATCCCAGCATGATTTGACAATTTTCCGAAGAGCTCCTTGTGATGTCAGGCTTTATGATTATTTCCAGATTTACATGGAAAACATCACAGATTTTCAATGTGGTCTCAGAGTTTTGGACCCCACTGTATGAACACCTAAATGTTTAAGCTGTTTAATTGACTATGAAACTGAAAAAAAAACAAACAAACAAAAAAAAAAAAACTATAAAATATGATGACAGACAGTATATGGTCCTCCTATTATTGGGTTCTTAAGTTTTTGTGGTTAATGTGTTACCCAACAACAGCCTGTTCATACAAAGAGCAACATCAGCATTCAGCGGAGTCGTGTTTTTGTCAAAGTTTTTTTGCTGGAACAGCTGCCTGTGGTTTTATGTTGTACACAAGACAGCAATGAGGAAACTGCTAACACAGTACTTAGTATATTTCAATGTGTACAGTATCTGATCCTGCAAATGTATCTGTTTTCATTTTAGCCCATTTATGGCTAAAGTCTACAAAAGAATAGGGGCAGAATTCAGAAGACTACACAGCATCACACAAAATAAGGCAGGCGATAATTGAAACTCATTCATAAAGCTTCCCTTACGTTAATCAGTACATCTTTGTCCCATTACTGACACTTGTGGAAGGTGCGTCTCAGGTAAAAGCCAATGAAAATCAGCATGTTAATGAGCTTAGAGTCACGTTTTACACTGCTTCATCGGGTGCCAAAACAAAAGTGAGACATCAAAATGGCCAAGGAAATTAAAATTCTGCTTTAGAGCTCCACGTTTGTGATGCGAGGTAATCACAAATGTGGAGCAGGTAATTTCAAAATATCTTGATAATAATGCTAAGGACCTTTATTCAAAGCAGTTATATCTTGCCTATATATTTTTTTTTCACCATAATAATCCTGTGTGATATATGCTGTGCTTTGTTGTGCTCTAGAGTTAACAAATCAGTAACACCCAGTCTTTAATTACATTTCAATCTATAAACAAATCTCTTACAGTTGATTGTAGTAATTGAATATTGACATTTGGATGTGACAACTAATTGATCACAGGGTTGCAGAACTTGCAAAAGCTTCAATAAACAATTACAACAACACAACTTTAATTGGAAAAATATGACCTCTTACTTTGATTAATGACTTTGGGGCTTTGGCTATGACAATCCTGGTTACAGTATTGTGTTCTTTACATCATCGTTGTCGTCATTTAAAAGTATTACTCTCGCATTTCATTTCTGGGAAAAAGTCTATTTTTATGGTGTCTGGCACTAACATTCTAATGTTTTTTGTGCTTTTGGTTTTAATTTGGTTATGATTTTGTGATTTACCACACCCATCCTGGTCCCTAAATGCAATTGTCTGCTGAAATGTACTTAAACATTTCCTGGATACCTGCTCAGTGTTTTTCCCATGCTATTTTAATTCAGTAAATACACCTCTGGACTCAGAATATAGCATTATCTTTTTGTGAATTTGTGTAAGGTCACAACTTGTTCCAGTATATACTGCTATATCTTTTTAATCTATAAAGATTGTTACACTTGAATCTGACTCAGGTGCACAGAGGTGTCTTTGACAGATATCTCAGAGGTTGAGGAAGAATTGAAGCTGCAGAGAGAATGAGATGCCAGCCGCAGATTTCCACGATTTCCACTGGCTCAGTGCACATCATTAAAGCTGGAGGCTGCTTGCAGTGGCTCCATCTCTGTCCCAGCCCACACAGGCTACAACAGGTCCCACACACTGATTTATCTCAGCTGTCTTTCTCAACGGCTTTTCCCGCCAAGAGAGAGATGAAGGTTGATGAGATTTACGCATGTATATGAGATGAAATTCATGTTGGCAAGAGTACATGCTTCCTCTGACAGAGACAGACCCTTTTTGCCCCTGTTTCCATTCTCTCCAGCTGATTCTCACCAGAGTGATTATCAGTGATGGATGCTCATTAGCACAATGTATCTAAAAATGCCACAGCCACCACAGTTTTACTCCCTGTGTTTTATAATTTTTTAACAATTTCTCTGCAGTTAAACTCACAAGCTCTCTGCTTGTCTTACTCTTTCTACCTTAGCAATTTAACTAGTAATTGAAAGTGAGAATTATCCTTCAATGTTTGGGTAGATGTGACAGTAAATGAACTTGGAATAAAGGCTATGGTTTGTAACTCTAGTTCTGAGGGATTGGTAGAGCTTCACATTGGTTCTACAGGCCACATCACTTAACTGTGAAGCAGCATTCTGAAAATTGCATGTACTTGTTCGACAAATAGAAAGAGCCTACACCTCTCCTGAGCTATTGGTGATGTATACAACCATCAGTCCCCCTCTTGGCATCCATTGCTTGAGAATATTCAAGGCGGGACTTCCAGATTTAGACAGAAAACCAAGTGTTGTCCAAGCAACTGGACATTGTGGTAAAGGGACAGAAAATGGCAGCGGTGGTAGTTGTGTCAGTCCCAGATGGCAGCAAATCAACAGGAGGGAATATGAGAGCTAAAGATGAAATGGCAAGATGGATGGCAATGGAAAGAGAAACTCCAGAGGATGTGAAAAATGAAGGTAAAAGTGTTCCCATTGTTGGCAGGAGAACTCTAAACTATAAACCACAAGTTGGACTAGTGGCTTTAACATTCCAGAACATTATTCTAATACAATATTCAGTGTAAGTGTGCTATGGCATGCAATGTTGCTTCACTATTAGCTTTAGCTTACCTCATATTTTACATATGACTGGCTAGACTACAGGCCAGGTTAAAAGCCCTGATACTGTCTGAAGGTTGAAGTTGAGTCACTGGACTGGAAAAAATAGCTTGAAAATGTTTTGCTGTTCGTCCAAAAGGCTTCTTCAGTTCTAACTGTGGCAGGAACAGGTAGCGGCAATTATTTCCAAAAGGAAGACACATGGCCATCAGTGTGACTGTTTCACCACATTGTGGAATGCAGGTATGATTGAGTGTAAGTACTTACCTGCATCCCACAATGTGGTGAAACAGTCACATTGATGGTCATCTCTGTCTCTCTCTCTCTCTCTCTCTCTCTCTCTCTCTATCTGGTTTGATCTTTGACTGGGGTGAGGTAAACAAGGAGTGTAATTCCTGCTCTGACCTGGGCCAAAATTATGCCAGACCTTTCCTGGAGTTGATGTCTTTTTCCCACTGTATATACAGTATACTATATATGAACAAAATGTTTTCAGCTGATTTTTTTCCAGTCCAGCGACTCAACTTCAACTTTCTTGACATCTTAACCTGGATGATGGAGATGAGCCTTCACAGACAAGCCCTGCTACTCTGTCTGGCTGCTGACATTTTGGCTCAGATCATCTTAAGATTTTCAATGTATGTCGTCCACACTGCTCATTAGCTTTGCTTCCATCATTTTGTCACGTCTGCTTATGTAATATATGGCAGTTGGCTCATTGGCTGCACATTTGAAACATCACTGGCAGACTGGTCAAAATTGAATTTGGTTGAACTCTGACCTGGCAAATCGGAGCGACATGATGTTTTGTGGTACTGCTGAACTCCATAGCAAATAAAATCTGAGACATAAGCACCCGTGAAGTCATGTTTGAGGGATGTATGAAGTAAGTTAAGGATGTTTGTGTGGATTTATAAATGTGAAATATTAATGGATGATGATAGGATGAAAACAGTTCAAGAGCTTATAATGATGGTTGCAGTGCTATTCACATAATTTTACTCGGTCCTGTTTTCACCAGATTGAAAAATGAGGACTCTTAAATCAAAATGTAATTCCTAATTCTCCATCACTTAACATGCAAGGCAGATTTTTAGTGTCTCCATTATTTCTCTGATTCAGCTCCATATCATCATCCATTCACATTTAGTCCTGCCAAATATTTCATCCTCTAATTGAAATAATTGATCCCCAGTAATTGCTGTTACTGAAATTCAACCCATTGTGCTCATTTAGTGTCCAGGATGAAACGACAGTGAAATGAAGAGCCAGGTAGCAGCACTGGCCAGCTGGCATTTTGTTTATGGCAAGGTTTTCTGGCTCTTATGAGAGACAGTTAAATGAGTTAAACACGGGAAGAAAACTATGTTTCCACCTTTTCTTAAGCTAATAATGAATGGGACCCACTATGTAAATGTTAAATATAGCAACAATCTTTGAGATGGATTTGGGGAGATTTATGCAATATGTAGCTTGCTCAAAACCTCTTAAAGAGGAGCAATGAGTTGTTTAATGCTCTCTTTTAAACTGATTTTGAAGTCAGTTTTAGTAGGATTCAAGGTAAATATTGCTCATCCAGATTCAAACTTTAGCCTCTTTCTCTTCTCTTTCCAGAAGATGAGAAAATGTTTTAACATTAGCCTTGCTAACACTTAAGTGCATATTAGAGGCATTCCTTCACCAACTCACCAAAGAATTGCTGCTACAAAAATATAAAAGCATTATAAATGACAAACACTGAGAAAACCTTTAATCACTGGCAGACAGATGTAGGATCACCTACACCTGTGTGCCACACTCAGGCATATACTGTATAAGGCAGCCTTGTTGCTGGATTTGGATCCTTTTGCCCAAACAGATAATGCTGCAGGGGCTGAAATGCTGCAGGGTTGAAATGCTGCAGGGACGAACAGCAAATACAGCAGAGCATTTTCCAAACAATAAAGATTTACTTAAGGACTTAAATCATTTTTTGCTAGATTCTTAAAGGACCATAGCAGTGATTTATTTCATGTTTAAGCCCAATAAATACTACCTGCATACACGTTTTTAACTTATAGAAACACTTGCCAGACGATGCTTGCTAAAACAACAGTATTATGTCATACTGGATGAGTATAAAGATAGCAAAAAGATAAAGCATGTAACTGGATGTGTTTTTGTTTCATCATTGTAATTGTTTTAGCTTTATATCAATCTGTCAAAATAAGACATAGGTTTCGTGTTTTTAGGAGCTGAGAGGGTCTGCATTGGGCTTCAGTTCTAAAGGTTCAGTGTTGATGTTGAGTTTTAAAATTTAGGAAATTCTTCTTTTCAACTGTTTGATCACCACTTTAATTCCTAAGTGAGCCACTTTGGGCTTCTCACAGCCATACCTTTTCTTGAGCACATGTACAGTTCACATATTCTCATTTATCAAAGGC
Source organism: Lucifuga dentata (assembly GCA_014773175.1). NCBI lineage: Eukaryota > Metazoa > Chordata > Actinopteri > Ophidiiformes > Bythitidae > Lucifuga > Lucifuga dentata. The sequence continues at coordinate 1,180 of VXCM01003724.1, read as the reverse complement.
TCAAAAACCTTACTGATGTTGAATCCTTTCCTCAGATATCTTTTACACTAACTTACTTTTAAGTAATAGTTAAAGTCCCATGTTGAAGCAATGCTTTGTGCTCTATACACTGAGTAATGCGAGTCTCTCAAGAATTCTTTGTTTTGAGATTTGCTCCCCTAATTAGTTTAGCCAATGTCTGGTTAATTGAACTAGTCAAATGAAGCCTAATTATTTTAAAATGTCAAAATTAGCAACCATTAACTCAAGTTTTTTTGTAATATTATTCCAAAAGTTTCATCCGAACTCTAAATATAAAATCATGAATTATCAGCTCAACTACATACATATGCAAATTTTGCTTCCTGAGCTGCTGTGAACATTTTTAACGTTTAATCAACACAAACTTGGACATTTTCTCCTATCTTGGACTTGTTCAGCAAGACTAAACACAATACTGCTGTTTCTACATTAATTACTCTGGGACTCTTGATACAGCTGACAAATGACTTTTTCCCCTCACTGCCAGTGACATTCTGTATTCACAGTTGATGATATGACTCTCAGAGAAGTGTCCCATGCAGTCTCTCGTCTCTACGCAGCCACTTTTTCTCATCCCTCGATTTTACTTTATCAGCTCAAAGTACAAATTGGAGCTTAGTGGCTTGATGGTAAATTGAAATTCATTGAAGCATTTACATGACATTTAGCAATGGTCGCATAATACAGGAATAATAAAATGTGCCAAACTGATGCTATCTCATCATTAAGCCTATACATGCATTGGAATATATATTTCTATGTGTGTACTACATATGCTTGTGTATATCTATTCTTGTGTCTGTCTGAGTGTGTATAGTTACAGTGCCCTCCACAAATGTGGACACCCTTGGTAAATTAAAAACAAAACGGGCTGTAAAAAACATGTCTTTATGTTTATCTTCTTGATCTTTCATCCAAAATATTAACAAAAATATAACCTTTAATTAAAGTAAAACAATTGAAATGTGACGGGTGGGGTTTGGACCCAAATGCAGCACACAGTACAACTCCGACAAGTAAAGTTCTTTAATTGAGCTCTCAGTCCAACACAGAGCAGGCAGAAAAACTGGCAGGACAAAGTGCCTATAAAGACACAGTCAAACAAAGAGTCCAAACACAGAGACTGGAATCGGAGTCGGGGACAGAAGGCAGAGGTGGT
>VXCM01003721.1:0-61187 GCA_014773175.1 Lucifuga dentata | reverse complement strand
GTTAGACAAGAAGGATTTACATGCATGGTATAAGCTAGCTTTTGGTTGATTTAAATACCATGCTTGGGGTTTTGCATGTTTTACCCATTAGCTACACATCTGTTTTTTGGTTCATGCAAATCAAATCGTGCAAATCAGTATTATTAAAAATATTGTTATTATATCCAACTTTCAGAGACATGAACCTTACTTCTGTTAGATAATCCTCCATTGTGAATATTTATTCATTCGCTGAATATTTGTCAAACTTAAGTAATGTTTGCATCACGTTGTAATAAAGTTGAAAGCCAGCAAGAGTTCTCACTTGTAAGTGCCATAATCTGAGATTTGAGCCCTTTAAAGTATTTTATTCAAAAGCTACATTGTCAGAAAATCAAACTCCAAAAACAAACAAATTAGAACGTATTAATGTTGTATGAGGAATAACAGAAACTGGCAGTTTCTAAAAAAACTGCCAAAACTGATCAAGGATGGGCTTTTAGGGTTATAGATAGGAACACATTTTACCTATAATTTGACAAAGCTGTAAACACACACGTGACAGGGGATATTCTGTTGTAATGATATTTGTACATAGACTCTTGGGAAAACAAAGGTTTCATTTTGTAAACACTCAAGAGCTCAGCAAATTGTATATTAGCAACATTTGCACGTCTCCAATAGCAATCTGTTAAAAATCACATTTTTCCCTCATATTGCGCTGGCGTGTTCATAAAGAAGTCACACCAGAGCATCTGAAAGTGAAAATGCTGTTTAGAGCTTCATCAGTGGATTTCATATTTCATCAAAACCGCCCTTGTCTGTCATTTAACAAGAGCAAAATGCAGCTTAGTTTTAGCACGATTGACCATTTGCATTGAGGCATACAGGCAATTTATTCTGATGAGACTTGATCTTGAATCAGCTAAAAAATGTAACACTCAATGCATAAATGTTGATATGCTATCTGCTAAAACCACAAAGGCTGATGAGCTCAGCTGTGAAAAAGTAAAGTTTAGAATGTTTGATTGACCTGAATTTAGCTGACCTGCTTGCCATTTCTGGACATGCGTTACATGTCTCTTTGCATAATCTCTTTGCATAATGTTGTGAACAGACCTCTGTATCTTGCTGTCCAGTGAGGCCACCGTCCATCAGAGCCCTGGAATTCCCATGTTGGGATATGTCCCAGAACACTTCATCCACTGTCCACACCTTCAGCAGCACAGAGGACTTTCTACATGACTTCCAGCTCACCTTACTGTCCACCAAGCATTTCTGTGCAGAAAGAGAAGGCCACGGTTGAATGGGGATGAAAACGTAAGCAATGTATTGTATGTGTAAAAGAAATCATTAATCACCTTTAGGGATGAACTTCAGTGAGCTGCTGAATATTCAGAAGCGAGACAGTCCTCTTGGTCCATCACTCAAGAACTCATGGCCCAATCCACTGCCACACTTCCCACAACAAACCTGGGAAATAGGAATGCAGAGGGTTTGAACCAAAGATTTATTCTTACATCACAAGATTAATTATAACATGTTACAGTTTAGCCCATGATTTGGAATATGCATATTATATAATAAGAGTTCTGCACCTTCAGGGGTCCCCATGCTTCAGGGTATTTGGAGACGCTGTCCTCATGGATGGTCTCTGAGAAAGCAGGCCAAGGAGAAGAGTGCTGGAACTTTGATGTGCTGGAAAACAACTCATGCCCACACTCTGAACACACATATATACCTGATAGGAGGAAAAGAGATCGATGTATGGACAACTGAAAATAAACCTTTAATTTCACTAATGTAAGAATTATTGCTGTTCACATGCTTTCACACTCCTTTGCCACTCACCAGGTTGGAAGTGATTTTTATATTCTTCTCCACCAGAGAAAGAGCAGTATGACATTTCATCCATCTCAAATGATTGTGTGTAAATCCAAAAGCAGATTGTCTTTAGTTTGATGGTTGTGTTTACAGAGAAGCACCCAGCACATCCAGATCAGGTGACAGCAGCTCTGTCATCGTTGCATAATGCCTGGAGCAGTTCTCTTTGCTGGCGCATGGTGGCAGTATGCACATAACTAAGCAATGGTGTATGGTGAGAAATGCCAGGTTATTTACCGGCTAGTGTGTTTTTAAAACACGTCTCAATATTGCACCATTATTAATCAACTAAAAGGAAAAAGTGCATTATTCATTATATTTCTGCTCCATATTATAACAGAATGATTGAACTACTGCAACATCCATAACACTGAACTGAGTTTTGTTTAATTACTGGTTATGTTTATTCAAAGTCATTTCATTAAAATGAACAAAATATTCAGAAATGATATCTTATAAATGTGAAAATGAGAACATAATGAGTCTCTGTTTCCATGTTTGATTTGTGTGCTGGTTTAATCAAAGGTAAGCTTTAATCCACTTTGTGTTAAAAATAAAAATTATGCCCATGTATTTATATTAAGAAAAATATTGCCCCAAATCATGTCACATCACAAATATCTTAAAGCCAAATGTCTTTAATGGACCATTTACAAACTAGTATTGGTGAGTTATTGAAGTCAGAAGATTCAAAAAATCATGTAGAAAATAGATTGTAAGTGTTGTGATCTGGTTAAAGTGGAGAGTGAGTCTCATTTTCTACTGTATTAGATATATATTTTGCAAGATAACAATCTTGATAATATTCTGGATGATCTCTCTAAAGCCTGAAAACAAAGGCATCAATTGCAGATGTATTCTTGCGTTCTTGCACTCTATAAATTTTATTGTTGATATTTAGCCTTGAAGATATGCTTATATAACCTTTATGTGAAATTGGCATGCTTTATTTTTGGATTTATTATTAACTGCTTGTGTTTGTGCTGCATTGTTGAACTACTTTATATTAACTTTGGAATGCTTGAAATCCTACTGTATCAAATTATCAAATCCTACTGTATTCAAATTAATTACAATTTGAATATGTATTTGAAATGACAAATGCTGTAAGGCTCTCTAATCTTACTAATATGTTCCTGTTATAACATATCTTGTGGCCAGTCAATGGATATCAGAAAAAAAAGAGTGAGAAAACCTATACTCGCAAAACAACTATTTGTTTTTTGTCTCTTGACCAGGAAAGGAGCAACAGCATATTACAAACTCAACTGAAGCAAACAAAACAGTGCTTCCTCTAAATCTTAACCCTGTAGTCTTCATGGTCTTGTGGCTTGTGGGAATACAGTTTCACAAGTGGTGTCACAAGTCTACAACAAATGACACCATCTGTCCTATCTGTTGCATTTCTGAGACAGTCACATTTAAAATATATTTATTGCAGTTTGCATCCAAACACATTTACATAAAGCTTTGAGACAGTGATTTAAATAGCATCAGCATTAATCAAAAAATAGACTCATTTAATTTCATTAGGTAAAGGCCATTGAGAATGAATGTAACAAAACATCATGAGCAGTCTTTGGAAGAGGTTCATCTGCTCTCTGACATCCTGTTCTCAAAGCCATTTCTTACAGACAGGCTAGACTTGTTTACCTTGACAGTTTTGGAAAGGCAGTAGGAAACTAGCTTAATTAGTCAATGTAAAGAAATACAAACTCTGTAAGAAAAAGCTCATACAATCATTATCTGTATGAGGTAGTATGTCAACATAGCAGAAGAGACAATGTGCGCTTAGTGAAGCTAACCTGGTTTCTGCGTCTGTGAATCTGGTAGATATGACTGTGATCACTGCATAGCAAAGCTGTTCACATTAGTCCTCTGTTCTTGCTGTGTAGCGAGGCCATTGTGCATCAGAGTCCTGGAGGTCCCAGACTGGGCTTTGTCCCAGAACACTTCATCCACTGTCCACACCTTCAGCAGTACAGAGAACATCCTACAACTCCAGCGTGGCTTCCCTCAGATGGCTCACCTTACTGTCCATCAACCTGATCTGTGAAGAGGGCACAGAAAAGGTGGACAAAGGTGGGATTATGTTGAGCAGAGAAGGTTACCAAGGCAACCAAGATGGGCCCTTGTTTGTCTGATTGGCACCAAGTGAGCTTCTGATCCTCAGACCAAACATGATAACTCTAGGCAAGGAAAATGAATGAGCGGCACTTGATTGTCCCTCATTACCAGCACTGAAGTGCCCTTGAGCAAGGCATCTAAGCCTCAAAGAAGCTGCTCAGTGGCTAGCAGATAAACCTGTGATTGTGCTGGGACAGTATGGATTACTGTTTTTGTAGCAGAAGCTGTAAAAGTTAACATATAGGCATAAAATTGTTATTACGTCACAATGCAAAAATCACAAAAGTGGGGAAAATACCTAAATACCCAATATTCCGTACTGACAGAGACATTAGTTGACTCAGTGTCTGTATTTACAACAAAAATGTGTGTTGAAAAAGTGACTGAGACAAGTATAAACTCAACCAACTACGAGACAATTGACATCTACTGTTATATGTTGTACCTTTAGGGATGAACTTCAGTGAGCTGCTGAATATTCAGAAGCGGGACACACCTTTGGACGGACCATCATTCACAAACTCGTGGCCCAATCCATTTCCACACTTACCACACAGAACCTGGAAGATATCAGGCAGCTCAATCAGCATTTAGAAACAGATTTTTCATGGTCAGTGTTTAGTCGTTGTGGTTTTAACCCCTACACACGCCAAATATGTGAGTATAAAATTGTATATAGGCTGGTTTAACATGAATAAAGTATACTTGCACTGAGCTTCCTATTAAGGACTCATAATAAATCATAAATCATGTATCCTGGTGGTACCTTATATGCTCCAGGTCTCTCCTTACGTTTGGACACACTGTCTTCTTGAATGGTCTCAGTGAAGGCAGGCCATGGAGAGGAGTGCTCATATTTTGAGCGGCTGGAGAACAGCTGATGATTGCACTTGGAACACACATAAAGCCCTATGGAGCAGAGGAGTGGACACAATGATCAGTAATACAGTTGACAATGTAACTATTTTAGCACACATTTTAATTTCGACTATATTTTAAAGCAGGCTAGCCAGCAAGATAGAACAAACACCAACTAGGCAAGGTGTAACAACCCACAAATGCAAATCGCATTTTATCATCCTCTTAACATAGACGTCACCATAGACACCACCATCTACGAACTTATCTGTCCTATGATTTCAGAGACGGTTCATTGACAATCAATAGGCAACTATCTTAAAAATAATAGAATTGTTTTGCCAAGGCAGATGAAGGCTTACAAAAGAGCTGCTGGTTACTTCGAGTAATCTCCAGTGTTGTTCATGACTATATCTACCATATGAAAGCTTCTATTAGTTGCTAACCCACAAGTTGATAATTTACCTACAGGTAGGCTAAGTTGCATTAAATACGTATGCAATGAAGCACCTAAGTAATGTTGAACTATTTCTAATATTACACATTTGTACGGTTTACCAAAAAATAGTGTGTGTCGTCTGTTGTAACTACGTAGTTTGCTGAAGGGTAGCCATGAAGCTAACGATAACTCTGTTTCAAATAATTTAGTTCTGAATAACGCAGGACACTAAACGACAAGCGAAAGTCATACAGTTACCTGTTTTGAAGTGGTCTTTAAAGACCTCTCCACCCCTGAAGGAGCAAAACGACATTTTTGATCTTTCACAACACTAAAAGTTATACCGGTGTGTTATTCCACGATACTAGCCCTCCAACTTGTTCTTCTTCTCTGACTGGCAGCCGGCAACTCACAGGTTCACAGAAAAAGTTTCCAAAGCAAAGTGGGAGGAGGGAGGAGGGGCCTCTGACGACAAACACACTTCCGGGTTACGGCCTTCACAATACAAGTAGAATTTTTAAAACAATACATTTAGTAATTTGTCAGACGCATAAAGTCCGTTTGTGTCACTTGAAAAAAAAACAAAACCAACAGCCAAATAATTTTTGCATATGTTAAGTGTTTTTTCTTCATAACTATAACCTGATTATCTCACAACTGCAAGAAACTTGGAAGTGTTGTCCACATACTTTTTGGTCATGTGGGTGACCAAAAGGTGAAAATAGGTGAAACATATTCTGTGGGCCTGTATTGTTAAATCACCATTTAAACGCTAGTATGTAGACACTAAAGGCCAACAAGAGTGTTTTGACACTCGATCTGAGTTTTTTTCAGTATTTGGAAATGATGCTTTTATTGTGAAAGCTTCGGAAGGAAGTGTTTCTACAGCGGACGGAATACAGGCTTGTCTCATTCACACAGATAGCTCATGAGTTTGTTACTTTGCAAGTTGTCATAGTTGGCTATTTTGAAGATCATCTCTCCTTTGAAGAATGAATTCCACGATGTTTCAGCTGNTTGTCATAGTTGGCTATTTTGAAGATCATCTCTCCTTTGAAGAATGAATTCCACGATGTTTCAGCTGAGGTCCTTTGTGCACCACAGATTGTACGCAGCAGCGGAGGAGATTCTGGGAGAGGTGGAGAAAACCATAAGAATAGCTTTGCACGAAGCTGAAGTTAGTCGATCGAAAGAAAAGGCGGGAAGTCTGCGCAAACAAGTGGACTTTCTGCACCAGAAATCAGGTTTGGGACTCGTATGTAGTTTAATTTAAAAGTGGCATATTAGAGTAGTTATTGCTAGACCAACGGCCACAGTCGCTGGTGGGAGTGAGTGTACTGCCGTNACCAGAAATCAGGTTTGGGACTCGTATGTAGTTTAATTTAAAAGTGGCATATTAGAGTAGTTATTGCTAGACCAACGGCCACAGTCGCTGGTGGGAGTGAGTGTACTGCCGTTGATATTGACGCCATAGTTGCATTCCAAGTTCTTATTTAATCGATCTTCGCGTGACCCGGAAAGCAATCTGGTCCGCCATCGTTAATGACGTTCCAAAGCGCTTATTTCTGTTCCGAGGATGGAGGAGCGAGGATGAGGAGGCTTCATCTGGGAGACATGAACGAGGAAACTCGAGAGGCTCCTACGCAGAAGGCTGTTACCTGACAGTCACGCCCCTTTACTGGAAGTCTGTTTCTGATTGGACAGATCTGCGACAGCTGATCTGACACACCGACACCGCATAGTAATATATGAGTTTCATTAAACATGCGCTTCTCTCCACTGACACGGTTAATAAAGCATTCTGTTTGGAAAAGTTCACTAACGCTGATAAACATTTATATTTTAACTCTCTGAGCAGTGAAACACACTTAGAAATGTGATAATCTATAGAATATAAAGTCAGATTGTTCTACATATGGACCGTTTGTCAAAGTCTTTATGTTAATTGTTATATAGTAATCACAGGAGAATATTTCATTATTTTATTGTCTTGTAGAAACTAAAACACAGCAGCTCCAAGCGCTCTGATNGAATATTTCATTATTTTATTGTCTTGTAGAAACTAAAACACAGCAGCTCCAAGCGCTCTGATCAGCTCTGTGACAAGTCACATCACTTCAGATGATGCTTGAGGAGCAAGGATATTTCATTTCTCTTAAATTGTAGTTCCTCAGCTCCTCTGTCCTCGCTTCTTTTCCTTGCATCTTCAGTGGCCAGGACTAAGACACAAGGAAAAGATACAGGTGAGGAAAACGTGGAAATGAATAAGGAACTTGGAATGCACCCCATGTATCAATCCTCGCATGCACAGGTCCCTCACTACATCCCTGCTCCATTGCAACAGTAGTAAAATAATGAAAAGGAAACAAAGAGGTCAGATCACCTGTGTTCAAATTACAGAGTATCATTCAGAAAATTATTTGTTAAAGGGACCACTTAGAAACAGAGTTTACTGCTAATCCGTGCTCTGTTCAAAGCAGACAATATGATAGTCACACTACATATAGCTACAAAATCAAGCTACTGTGTAGCTTTGTTAACCATGTTTCTCTTAAGTCCTTTATTTATAAAGGGAACCAGGTTTCTCATTTTTATGATGTTCAAGAAATTTAGTTACTGCAAANTCCTTTATTTATAAAGGGAACCAGGTTTCTCATTTTTATGATGTTCAAGAAATTTAGTTACTGCAAAAAGCTGACAGCAACTAGGTCATTTTGTTCATATGTGGTCAACTTTAGTCTGCATGCAGCATAATTATGATATGTTACTAGCTATGCTATATTGTTGGTTTGTAATGGAAAACATAAGATGGATAACATTTGCAATCAACTCCTGTGTAGGTGAACAACCTCTATCAACCAACAGCACTGAGGCTTCAGACCAATGTGAGGCCACACTACTGCAGGAGGGCCCTGGACCCTCAAGACCATCTGAAATGAGAGAAGAGTCTTACCTCAGTCTGAGGCCTGAATTCCCAGGACTTCCTGAAACCTGTACTGATGTGGATAGTAAAGACTGGAACTACTGCACGACAGAATTTAAGATGTCACAGATAAAAGAAGAACAAGAGGAAGTTACAGATGACAGTCAAAAACCAGAAATTGTATTTCCTTTTCCTGAAATTGTGAAGATTGAGCAAGATCCACTAGCCACAGAGCTAGCATATGAAATGCATGTCTCTGCATCTCCAGACTGCATAGCAACTCAGAATGAAGTCAACAACAGTGATGGGATGAAAAAAACAGGAGCTCAGAGAAGGATGAGCACACGGAGTGCACCTGTATTACAAGGACAAAGTGGCAGCGATGAGATGACTAAACAAACGGCAGATGAGGATTCTTCTGCAAAAAGACAAAAGGGCCGCAGTTTCTGCCATTTGTGTGGCAAGAACTTTCATTACATTGCTTCTTTAATGAAGCACATAAAAGCACATGAGGGGAAAATGGATTGTAGTATTTGTGCCTTAACATTCCAGTCTACAGAGGAGTTAGTAAGTCATTTGCAGTGCAGCCACAACAAAACCCATGTGTGTGATGTTTGCTGTAAATTCTTTGCCACTGCCTACGGTCTCCGTACACACAAAAAAATTCACGCAGGGAAAAAAGAGTTTGAATGTCAGGAATGTGGGAAAACTTTTCTCAGAAAAGACTGTCTAATTGTACATGTGAGGACCCATTCTGGAGAGAGACCATATCACTGTGATATTTGTGGAAAAGCATTTAGTCAGAGTCACCATCTTATAATTCATAAAAGAAGCCATTCAGGAGAGAAACCATATCGCTGTGAAGTGTGTGGCAAACTGTTCAACACGAGCAGCCACCTTAAAGCGCACATGAGATATCACTCCGGGGAAAAACCCTACTCGTGTGATATTTGTGGCAAACGTTTTCCTCAGATCGGAAATATGAAGAGCCATAGGAGGATACACACAGATGAGAGGCCATATGGCTGCCATGTTTGTGGTATGAGATACAGATATGGACAAGATCTTAAACTGCACTTGAAAACTCATGAAAAAGAAGCTTCAAGTGACAACAGTGTAGTCAAGTTAACTAAACGGACCATGTCAGAGATTTATTCATGAGTTAGACAAGAAGGATTTACATGCATGGTATAAGCTAGCTTTTGGTTGATTTAAATACCATGCTTGNCTGTCTAATTGTACATGTGAGGACCCATTCTGGAGAGAGACCATATCACTGTGATATTTGTGGAAAAGCATTTAGTCAGAGTCACCATCTTATAATTCATAAAAGAAGCCATTCAGGAGAGAAACCATATCGCTGTGAAGTGTGTGGCAAACTGTTCAACACGAGCAGCCACCTTAAAGCGCACATGAGATATCACTCCGGGGAAAAACCCTACTCGTGTGATATTTGTGGCAAACGTTTTCCTCAGATCGGAAATATGAAGAGCCATAGGAGGATACACACAGATGAGAGGCCATATGGCTGCCATGTTTGTGGTATGAGATACAGATATGGACAAGATCTTAAACTGCACTTGAAAACTCATGAAAAAGAAGCTTCAAGTGACAACAGTGTAGTCAAGTTAACTAAACGGACCATGTCAGAGATTTATTCATGAGTTAGACAAGAAGGATTTACATGCATGGTATAAGCTAGCTTTTGGTTGATTTAAATACCATGCTTGAGGTTTTGCATGTTTCACCAATTAGCTACACATCTGTTTTTTGGTTCATGTACATTGATTTACAACACATCAAACAAACTATTGGTATCATAACCAACTTTCAGAGACATGAAACGCACTTCTGTTAGATAATCCATCGTTGTGAACATTTACTCATCTGCTGTATATTTGTCAAACTTAAGTTATGTTGGCATTATTTAGCAAACTGCAAACATTCATGAATCAGTTCTGTTCTGTTCTGTTATGATTTAGACTGAATTAAGACAATAGCTCTTAATGAGAAGCTTTAACTGATTCTGTTATCTAAACACTCAGAGCAGCAATTCAGGAGTTCAGAATCTTGCTTCGGGTGGTTTTAGTGGATGTTACCAACTTCAGGATATCAGGCTATATTGTCTTAAAGGATTTGCCCTCCTGTTAGTAGCATTGGTGCAATACAGTTCATATTTCAGGTATACGTTTTGTACAATATTTGGTGTAATGTCTCATAGTTAAACCAAATTTCCATTTTGGTGACAATAAACTTTCACATTTTATGAAATGAATGCTTCTTTCTGACTGGGACCAGCAGGTAGCAGTAACCACACAAACATTATCCTTATATGTAATTTAGAGTTGAGTAGAGGCCAGATTATCTAAGAAGCACAAGAAAACATTTCAAATAAACTGAGGGCAAGTCTACAAGTATTCCAATAACAACAAACGGTAACTGGTTAATAACAAAATATATATATATTTTGCAAATAAAACAAGCAAAGAAATATCTTTTCGTCAAACTGCAGGCTGTTAATTTTTAATTAAATTACGCAACTGCCTCATGTTGTTTTGTTTCTGACAACGTCATTAAAAGTGATGAAATCATGAAAGTCACGGATATTAGATGGTGTGACGTAAACAATTTAAAAAAATCGATAAGTGAAGGAGGAAACCGGATGTATTATAAAATATTCGTACCGCCTGCGTCTTTGCAATAAATGAAAAAATATAGGAACATTCTGGCTTTGATATAAAAGCTTAGAGTGTGTCTTGAATTTTCCTGCTCGTATAATTCCGGCAGTGTGTGTGAAGGACTGCAGAGGGAGAGATGAGCAGCAAAAGTGTTCGGACGCTGAGCAGAGAGGAAGTGTCTCGCTGAACTATTAGCCCCTGATGTCTAATCTGGATTAGACTCTCCTCAATCTGTAGCGAGACTCTAACAATCAGATTATTAGCGAACTGACGTCTCCTGGAGCGAAGGAAGAGACGATGTCAAACGCTGACGTGCGGCTCAAATCTTTATTTGAATGCGAATGCGAGCTTTTCAGACGAGATTTGGGATTATTCCAGGATACAGCCTGAGTAAAGTTGGATTATTATTTGTTGCCTGCGGTGAGTGGTGCAGCACTCGGAGCTCTGCAGCATCCAGCCTGATCTCTGCAGCCTGCACTTCACACACTGCTGCTCCAACCAGTGCTTTCTTTACTCTCGACCTCTGCCAGCATGTGAGATTCAGGTGAGTACTGAATATATGCAGTAGACCAAACTGAACATTTCATTTTCAAATGTAAGGTCTGGGAAATGAATGAAATAACGGAATAGAACAGACAGTTCAGTGATCAGTTTGTTCAAATTGTGTTTAGATCTACTAGGGAACAATAAAAGTTAAAAGACACAAGCAGGCTCAGTTTAGTGTTTGTAGACTAAACTGCTTAGCAAAGTATTCTAGGTGATGTCTTGATTTGCTTGATGGGATGATCTTGACCAACACTGATCATCTGATACCGATACAGACTGTCTCATACCACATGTAACCATCAAATCATCAGGAGCTAGGTCAAATGGTAGAATGGGGACAGGATTAAGAACAGGAATGCCACGGATAAACATCCTGCCAGGTTGCTCTTCCTCATATGATCTCAAAAAAACATTCTGTCTCTGCTGTAAACATATTCTAATTTGTCCAGCCTGTATAGAAAAATTGAGAGGATTAGTGTGTGTGTGTGTGTGTGTGTGTTGGGGGGGGGGATACTGGACCAGATTCAATCCCACACCGGTCTGCTGTTCCAGAAACAAATGTGGACTTGTCACCTGTACATCATCTCTGCTGATTTTTTCATACCTACAGGTGAGTAAAGGGAAAACTGCATTATATAACACTTGCCTGATAGTTGCAGGCATGTTTATACTTTTACTGCCTCATCATTTGCCATTACACACAATTTGATGTCATTTGAGTGACAACCAAGAGTTCGGTTTGGATGTTAGAGAAAGATGGATGGATTACAGTGGCCATTATGTAAGGCCCTAAAAATGTCATTAACACTCATTAATACAGCTGTGGTCATGTTAAAAAAAAAAAAAAAAAANTAAAAAAAAAAAAAAAAAGTGACCCACTTGCCCTTGTCAGTTGTGTAAAATGGAATTGTTTATAAAGCAAAATTTATTTTGTACTGTCATGACACAAAGCAAGACAGAGTTCAAGGCTTTTTCTGAAGTTCTGTGTCAGTGGTCTGATGCAGGTGCATTTTTTCTTTTTTTTTCTTTTCTTTTTTTTTTGCTTCTGCAGAACCTCTTCTATAGTCCTGACTAGAAGGCTTCCAAATTCCTGCTGACTCCATACTCCTCAGAGAGGGAAAGATTTTCCTCTCTCTGTCAGCATGAACTGATCCAAATTGACTCCTAAGTAGAAATTGCTTAGGGTGATGCAGGAGTGTCTGAGCAGGTAAGCATTAGGAAAGCAGCTCTTTTGATGAATTAAATTTGACAAACAGCACAGCAGGTTGATGCTGTTTCTTCTTATAAATTCCCTTTATGATTAGTATGCAGAGGAGCACAGAGATTTGGGTGAGACCAAAGATGGATAAAACTATTCTATTCTATTCTATTCTATTCTATTCTATTCTATTCTATTCTATTCTATTCTGTTCTGTTCTGTNCTATTCTATTCTATTCTATTCTATTCTATTCTATTCTATTCTATTCTATTCTGTTCTGTTCTGTTCTGTTCTGTTCTATTCTATTCTATTCTATGTAGAAGAAAAGATGTGAGTTACTGATAGCTAATTTTGGTCTTTTTGATCAAACTGTCTGAATATAAATTTTCTCACACAATTTTTGAGACAATGACTAGCCATTACTTTCTTTTTTTCTTCTATTACAGGCTTTATATATATAAATGCATACACTAAAGCATCAATGGAGCATCAATGTGCCGTGTATTATTTTCTGTTCATGATTTATCTGGCTGCAGAATTTGCTCTTTGAAAATGAAAAGACAAACTCACGTACCTTACTCAAACAGCCCTGAGACACACAGGACTGAAGAACCCATAAATAGAATTTTTCATTTCACTACCCCTCTGTTCATGACTGGACATTGCACAACTAGCCAAGTTTTACAGCACTGTGCGTGTGATTACAGCTAGCACAGCTGGTCAGTGCATTTGAATCTTAAGGATTTATCATTCATCCCAATGATTCTCAGCCCTAGTGTTTTGATTTCCTGCACCAAAAGCCTCTTTAACACTGGATGTTTCAGTTAATCCACTTTCAATCTATATCATATCTTAACTGTTGATTCATTTTGAAGTTGGCCATGTAGCATGCACGATAAATTTCAGCAGTTGCCACAAGCAGTAAAGGGTTGAATGTTGATCCATACCCTGAAAGCTCTGATCTCCCTGGAGAAACTCCCATTGCTGTGGATTTGAACATGATGTAATGGATGGTAGTTAGTGGCTAGTTTGCTTTCTTGGCTGTATCCATGACTTGGAGAAGTTGAACTCTATTTGTACTCTGGGTTATAATGGATAATTTGTTATCTGTTTGAAGATAATTGGAGTTAATGTACAATATGTGATTGAAGCAATGTCTACGTCAGATGTTCTGGAAATAACAGCATGTCTTCTTTATAATCAGCACAAGCAGATGTCAGCACTGCAGTTTTGTTTTGTTTTTTTCTTGCATTTCACCACAATTAGATTTTAGTTCTGTTTTGTTTTGTTTTCCTGAACCATTCAAGGGACTCAAGGACAAGGATGTGATGAACAGGCTCCTCCTCCTCAGCTTTGACAGTCAAGGGGCTACAAGAAAAGAAAAACACACATGTTGATGTACTGGATGTGGGCATGACACTTTTTCCTCTATGTGTCATCTCACACCAGCCATCTAATCTAAATTAGTTTTTTATATGATGGCAGTTAATTTGGGATTTGCAGTGTTTTAAAGGCTGTGACTGTGGGATTAAATGCTCTCTCTGTTTTATTAATGTTTTCATTTTGCCTCAGTTTTTGTGTGACTTGACAGCACAAAGAGTGTGACACTGTTCCTCAAATGCCTGCAGAGGAAGAGTAAAGAGGATGGTAGGAAATGAGAGAGTGCAGAGATTAGAAAAGGGCAAAGAGGTGAAAGGGGAAAGGGGTGAAAGATTGGAAGGAGGTGAGGTCAATTCAGCAGACAAAGTGGTAGCAGAGAAGCAGTTAGCGGGATGAATAAAGCAGACAGGAAACAAAATGTAGGAGAGGGGAATTAGAGGAGTTGCAAGGATGATTTCCATTCAAAGAAGTACATAGATGACAGCACTTGTGGAGGAAGTCAGTCACAGGTTGCAGTAATGGGAAACTGTGACACCAGAAAATAATTAGAGTTGCAAGACATTAAATAATACATAGACACACACAATGCAGTATTTTATCCTCTGTGTATTCTTGTCAAGACTATTAGTCCAAAGTGTATGTCTGGATAAGTTTTTAATATTATGTTGTGATTAAAAGTAATGTTTCATTAAGGATTTCTTAGATTGTTAATAACAACCACAATAAACATATTAAACATATTTTTCTTGTTCCTCACTATGTTTCCAGGGCCAGACATGATAGACTACTTGAGAAGGATGTTCCAGTATGTGAGATCCTAGATGCAGGCATTGACTTACAGCACTAGCACCATGATGCATGTCTTGGAGGATTACTTGACCACATTCTCACCATAGCTCCTGGATAATGGCCAGCATGGATGAGAGCAAGCTTGTCTTCAGTCTGGATGACCATGATGAGGCCCTCACTGTGGCCTTTTCCAAAGACAAATTACAATCCAGGGAGAGCAGGCCTGATCTCAGTCTGGGGATTGATTTTGACTTAAGCCAAGGCCACCGCTCTCAGCCACCATACCTCCCTCACTCCCCATCCTCCCCAGGCTCCCTGGCTGACTTGTCATCCTCGTCGGTGGGCATGTTTGTCTCCACCAGCCTAGTCAAATCCTCCTCCACAGATCTAGAGCCCAGAGAAAGTGGCTCTCTAAAAGGCAAACCTCTGCTCAGCCTGGTTAAGTCCATGAGCACAGAGATCTCTCGCCGGGGAGAACCGGATTCCAACCTCTCCAAGTCCGATTCCAGGCTGCATTTGCACGCATGGAAGCAGTTGACACAGCCAAAGATGTCAGAGGTCAAACCTGAAACTGGGGAATTGAATGAAAAAGATGGTTGGGTGTCACCTCCTTCCACAGTCAGCATGTCTCCCACAGAGCCGCGGGGCAGTTCGTTGATTGCTGAGCTGGAGGATACACGGAGGAAGTTCTCTGAGGTCATGCAGGATCCACTCAGCATGCTGAGTAAGATCATAGGGGATGAAAGCTCTGGCATCCCTAAGCAGGGGAGAGGTTCTGTTGCAGAAGAGTCAGCAGCCACCCAAGGGAGCTTTGGAAAAGAAGGGAGTTGGACGTCAGTGAGCAGGGAAGATGCAGACACCCACCTTAAGTGCCAGAGGAAAACTGATGGTGAGAATAGAGGTGTATGTGATACACCCTTTAAAAGACTCCAGACGGGCTCCTTAATAAAATCGTCTCTCTCCTCAGAACTCCACACCCACAGCAGAGACAGCCATTTTGAGATCCAGTCTTCTGGTGATATGATCAAGGAGGTGGAACATCACCAAGGATCCAGAGGGGCACATCACAGAACTTTCACCCAGTCCCGATGCATGATCCCAAGGGCATCATTGCCTCTTCACTGGCTTTTTTGTATAGGCCTCCTAGCTTATGGATTCTTCGTGCTGCCCCTTCCCTCCTATGTGACAGGTTTATCTGTGGGGCTAGCTGGTGGTTTTATGTTAGGTCTGGTAGCGGTGTTCATGTTTGCCCCGCAATGCTCAAATGCCAGAAGCAAGCATGGTTCTCGTTCCTGCGAGTCCACGACCCTGTGCAAGGATCCACTGGACAGAAAGCTCTGGGATGTAGAAATCTTAGAGGTAAACAACAAGCAGAATATACAAACAGTGATGTGAACATACACATTCAACACACACATTCTGTAATTTACTGTACACCATAGACTATGAAACTACAACATTTTTCTCCTTTGATCCAAACTGCACCCCTCCATCTCCTCTAAGTTTAAAATACATTTTTAATTTAGTTAAAACATTTAACTCAGCATGAATATGAATGAGAACTGTGGTCCAAGATAATCATGGACCATATCATCATAGCCCAACAATCATCATAGCCCAGTAAAGTTACAGCAGTAGGCTGCAGCAACATTTCACTATATAGCTTGGTGCACAGTCTTTACTCCATGTCATTTGTGCTGTCTTACCACTTATGGTTGATTAAGTCAGCAGCAATTCAAATAGGAACAGACGCATGTCAGCACATTGGAGTTTTGCTCTGATCTACAAAGGAACTCTGTTGATGCTCCTGGGTAAATCCTGTAAGTTATTTGACTACATTAAAATGAGCCTTGAGGTCTAATGAGTGTCACGGAGGGTGAGATCAGAGCCAAAACAACAAACTGCTGCCACATGAGCGAATGGAGAGCCCTTAAGATCATTTCCTTAGTGGCTCTTAATGAATTAGTATTGAAGTAAATACTGTAAAAACCCTCAAGCACAGCAGGTTCGGCATCCAAAGAGCACTTTATTTTGATAACAGCTTTCTTAAAGCACTTCTTGACAGTTGTGCGGAGAGTGATACTGGCTGCTTCATGAGGACAGAGGAGCGACCAACAGTAGCCTGCGCCATTTTAAAGAACATCCACAGTGTTAAATGAGACTTGTATTCTGCCACGTCTCGTGTTTCCCCACCTGCTGAGCTGTACTGTCACAGTTTGCACCACTCACTAAGAATTTCATTTGCTGGAGTATAGAGCCTACACTAGATTGGCACATTGTCGAGTAGTGTTTTTAGAAGTCATTGGACATTGAGTCAGTTAAGTGCGCCGACAGTAAATATGGCCACAACACGACTGCCAATATATATATATATGTTCTTTTTTTTTTTTTTTTTNTTTTTTTTTTTTTTTTTTATAACTTTTTATATATCATTTTATACACAACATTGACCTGTGCACCCCAACAATATAGTCCCATCTTCAGCATGGCTTCTTGGTATAGTATACATAGTAACATAATACATAATGTCTGTATTTAAACAAGCAAATCATCGTTTACATTCAGACCATTATGTCAAACACAAAGGAGTATCTACTTTCATATTCTTCCATTAATCCATTCCATCCATCATTAACAGTAAAAGAAGAAAGAAAAAAATTAATCAATACATAGACTCAAAACTAAAATGAATGAGTAGATAAATAAAAAACAAATATTGTCCTCATCCATTAGCATATCTTCAAGTAGATAGTTTTGAGTTCATATCAATAAATTCTTGTTTATTTCTGCAGATAGTCCATTATTGGTTTCCATCTAGTCAGAAATATGTCCATGTCCAGTCGTAATTTGGTTGTTATATACTCCATATAGTAAACATTTTTTAATTTGTCACACCACTGATTCATTGTTGGAGGTTGTAGATCCTGCCAGGACATTGTTATCATCTTCCTTGCTATTACAAGAATTATTTTCAATAGAAATTCATTATTTCCTGTTATATTATTGGGAAAGATTCCAAAAAAGTAATAAAAGGATCTAGAGTTAAATCGACTTTAAGAATTGTATTTATTTCCTTGCATATATTTTCCCAATAGGTCTTTAACTTTGGATATTAAATAAACATATGGAGATGACGTCTTATGAAGCCACAATCTCCCCAACAAAGATCAGGGACATTACTATATGAAGATATAACTGAAGGTGTTCAAAAAAAAAACTTCACTTTTACTTTCCAATCAAATTCATGCCATAAAGGGCCATTCGTTACATATACTGTATGTGTTCTAAAATGAAGATGTATGATAAGCTAATATTTAAATTGCTTTAACTCTTGTACTAAACACTCTCCTAATTTTCTTCAGGGGTGGATGAATGAGACACACATCTATGACCCTGAGAATTACCACCCCTCCATCACACACTCTGTCTATGCCACCCTGGAGGGCAGCAAACTGTGCCTGGCATACCCAAGTGCCAACATCCCCCGGTGGGCAGCATTCAATAAGACGCCTCACAAAGCCATGTTTTTGCATTCATGCACTTACCAGCTGGCAAATTGTAAGGTTGGTGTGACTGCAAACACACTTCTCAACACACTCCCATCTGTGGTTCCCAGTGGAGCAAAAGAGAGAGGCAAGGTGACCTCTCCCCCAAACTCTCCACTTCATCTCTCTACACCTACTTTGTCATCTAACATGGAGGTGAAAGACCAGACTGAAATGATGATGCTCAGGATGAGCTTGACCTGGCTGCTGTCCCAGATGTTCTTTGAATCAGGCTATTAGTCACTTTCAGTCACAACTTTTGTGTGTTGTGCAATTTCTGCCTGCCAGCCCCTCTTCTTCATGTCATGGAGAAACATTCATTGAAAAAAAAAAAAAAANAAAAAAAAAAAAAAAACACTCAGGTGTTATAATCACTTTCTGTTTATTTTCATCCCAGGTGTCTCTGCTGCCTCCTGGTCTGGCCCGTAAGAGGTTGTGGAACAAGAAATACCCCATCTGCATCACAGTAGCTGAGGGGGATGTAAGAGAGGAGAGTCTCATAGAAAGGCAAGAGGAGGAGGAGGAGAGGGCAGAGAGACATGCTGTCCTGGACCACCAGCTTCCTGTCACCCTCTACCTGTTTGGCTGTACAGGAAGAGAGAAGGAGGAGTGGTACCAGCACTTCCTGTCTGCCTCCATGGCAGGACCCCAGGGGAGCCTGTGCACTGAGGAGAACACAGGTAATATGATGTGATTTAGACTAATTGCACTGGTGGAGGTATGTATTTATTCATTTTTTGTTTAAATATAGTCATCATTGAATTGATCCAATCATAATTATCACAGATTGTGCTGATGTGCTTATACAGAATTTAAAATTTTAAACTTCACTGCATTAAATTATCACTTTAATCTGTTTGCTCTCCCGTGTGTGTTCATGTTCATCTTTTCTCCATCACTCAGATGTCCTGTGTGGTGTGGATACTGTTAAAGAAAGCATGGAGGACTTACCAGGAGCTATGAAAACAAGAATGCTATTAGACTACAGCACCTACATGGCACATCTCATTGGCTCAGAGAGTTGTAATCCCACCCACAGCCCCTGCCAGAGTGATAAGGAAAGCCCCACAGCCCACACAAAGGTGAACAAAAAGCCATGATTACAAATTATACTTCAGATTGCTCAATTTAAAATACTTATATGAAGCTGTTCTTAGTGTCAGAGTACAGTAAGTTGTAAATCATTATCATGACAACTTATGCATTATGTCCCATTTTCACTCTCCATATTATTGTCTCAGGTTTCATTGAACACTCACATCCTGAGCAGATATAACTTTCTCTCTCTATTATAGTTACACTTTGGACATTGTTTTAATACTCTACATGGCTTCTATTGATTAGAGCTAGTCAATACCAGCTGCAGTTCCACTGTACTCTTCAGTATGAGCCTGCCTTGATGCTGGCTCAGCCACACACATATCTCTGCTGACTAGACCAAATGTCAGTGTGCAAAAATATCAGATATCACCTGACTGGAAAGACATTTCTAGGAAGTTACTGTGATACATCTGTGGCATACCTAACCAAGTTGGTTATTGTGGTTTGGGATTGGTATCCTGCTGTACTACTGTTTAGGAGAGGAAGATCCAGAATCAGTATGAGAGGCGGCTTCAGTGGTTGGAGATTGTTCAGGAGCCTGTGGATAGTTTAGCATAGCTATGGAAAACATTAGAATCTTCTATCTTGGTTCTGTCAGGTCATATTACCTCTTTAAAAAATGCTTATGCTAACACACACACGCACACGCACGCACGCACGCACACACACACACACACACACACACACACAGAGCATATTTACTTCTCATGGAGCCATTTTTCTCATACATATTCCCTACAGACTCAAAGTGAAGAGGATGGCTCAGGAAGTCAAGCTGGAGGTGAGCCTGGGGCATATTCTGGGGCAGGGGGATGCTCTGCAGAGGACCAGCCCAGTTGGGTCAACTCCCTGGTGGGAAGGATCTTCTGGGACTTTCTTCGGGAGAAGTACTGGACTGACCAAGTGGCACACAAGATCCAGAAGAAACTCACCAAGATCAGGGTGAGGGTGAATGACGGATGGATGGATGGATGGATATTTGATATATGAATGAAAGGATGTTGTGGTTTGATATAATGATGTATTAATTCAACTGTAAGCATCAAAATGATGAATAGCACACCAAACATATTTTTCAGGTTATTTGGACATATTTGCATGTTTAACAGATGCTCTTCCTAACCCTCATCACATTCACGTTCGCACTTATTACATTATCAGTATAATCAGTGTCAAAATGACTAATGAAGCAGTTACATTATGAGTAGGCAACATACACTGGGCTATTCAACCTATCCATCCTTAAACATGGTCAAAAGACAAGATGGCACATCAGCGTTGCAGCTATATTCTGTGTGTGTGTGTGTGTGTGTGTGTGTGTGTATGCGTGCGNCACATCAGCGTTGCAGCTATATTCTGTGTGTGTGTGTGTGTGTGTGTGTGTGTGTATGCGTGCGTGCATGCATGAGAGTTTGTGAGAATTTGCCGATGATGCATTCCCTCTGTTCCAAAGGCAGCAGCAGGGGAGGAGAGGAGCATCCATCCCATTACTCATTTCCCACTTTGTTCTTTAACACACTCCATCCTTTTTCCTCGTCTCTGCTTCTCTCACTTTCACTGTCATTCACATATACACTCACGCACATATGCACACTTCAAGCTTCTCCTGTTAACTCATTTGTTGAGATAAATAGCTACCTCAGTGGAGGATATTTTACCCAGATGTAGTTTGGAAGTTCTAATCTTTGATATAAAAGCAGCATGTTTGCTTTTTAAAAGCAATGTTTGTCTGATTATAGTTACCATACTTTATGAATGAGCTGATTCTGGCTGATCTGGACATGGGCACATGTCTACCTCAGGTCCTCAGCACCTCCAAACCTTCACTGGATCGCAGAGGTATGTGTGTGTGTGTGTGTTCATATGTATGTATACTGAAAACAGTATACTCCACTGGCTAATTATCAATCTATACATGCCATTATTCTTATGATTATATTATTTACTTTTCTGCATCATCATTACACATGCAAAGGAATCACCCAGATTTTAGCCAACAGTCTCCAAAGCACATACTGTATACACAAACACTTACAGGAACACTAACTGCAGTCAACTGAGGTCATGATCTCATTTGTTTCATTATGGAGTTGTGTCATGTCCATCTAAAAGCTTTCATTGTATTCTGCCTGAGTTCCTAACAAATCCTCTTAGTCTTGACTTAGCTCGACCAACAATAACTTACCAGATCACACAGCTATCCTGTCTTGGTCTAATCTCCACTCTGTGACAACATTGTACCAGACCAGATCAAGTAGAGATACTGGCTTAGACTTCCCATTCTATCTCTATAAAGGATTACCTAGATCCTGGAATATCTTTGCTGTTGCTCTCTCTGTCTCTCTCTTTCTCTCTTTCCTTTGCCATACCTGAGGCCTGTGGCTGGAGCTGGAATTGTTTTACACAGGCTGTCTTCAGATGACCCTGAAGACTAAAATGAACCTGTGTAAACTGGGCAAAGAGGGGGAGGATGAAGGCTACAGCATTCCAGACACCCAACAAGTACGGTAAAGTACATCTAAGTCTCTTGTGTCTGTGTACAAGACTATAAAGAGTGTTGTAGGCCTGTAGATATACTGTATAGTAGAGTAGCTGGTTGTTTGCAGTAAATGGGATCACTGGCATCTCTTCCAGCTCTAAACCCAGGCTGTGCACACTGGCTGATAGTGATGAAGAGTCTTCCAGTGCAGGATCATCTGACGAAGAGGAAATCCCACTGTCTGAGCCCCAGGGACCTCTGGGAGATAAAAGCACACCAGGAGCAACTGATGGGTAGATTGTTCCCTTTTTCTATAATAAAGAGTAAATTTGGCCTGAATCTCATAGGGAAGAATCCTGCAGCTGCACTCCTCTGTACAGGCATAATATAACATTAATAGTTCAACATGTTTGAAGGATTCAACCTTTAGAGAGCAGTGATCCAGAGCAGTTTCCCTGTTAATCCACTACAGTATTGATATATTCTTCATGCTTTGTCCAAGTAATTGCATGTACAATTTTTATGTCATTCATATCTGTACCACAATCAATAGTTGCCAAAAAATTATAGCATCTTTATAATTCAATTCAAAATCTATCATGAAACAGCAAATTAGATAATAATAAATATCACACTCCTGGTCTTTTTTAAATTTTTTTATTAATCAACAACACATTTATGCCTTTGCCATTGTCTCGCCCCAGACACACCAGTGGCAGCACAAGTAGGAAAATCCTGAGATTTGTGGACAAGATAGCCAAGTCCAAATACTTCCAGAAGGCCACAGAGAATGAATACATCAAGAAGAAAATAGCTGAGGTGTCCAACATGCCTCTGATGCTCAGTGTTGAGGTTCTGGAACTCTCTGGAACTCTGGCTATCAACATCCCTCCTCCTCCTACTGACAGGATATGGTACTCAGCTACTTTGTTACCTGTCTCATTTGGTACATCACAGATTTAAGCCATATTGTATTGCTGTCAGATGTTCCTTCTTTCTTTTTTCTTACAGTCTTTCATCTGTCCTCTCAGGTACAGTTTCCAAGTGCCTCCCAGGTTAGATCTTCATGTGCGTCCCATGCTGGGGGAGAGGGAGGTCACCTTCACCCATGTCACTGAGTGGATCGAGAAGAAACTGCAGTGTGAGTTCCAGGTCGGTGATTTTGTTCATCATTCAGTTTTTCACCTTTTATAATAAAGTGATGATACTGATATAATACTTGAGTTTATACATGCTGTTTGATATTAAATGACAGATTACAACAATCAGATACAACAAACATTTTTCATTTCCGGTGAGACATATTGTATATTTTAATCCTTGCACTGATCATTATCAAATAACATTTTATTGACCTTTCCTTCTCAACAGAAAGTGTTTGTTATGCCCAATATGGATGATCTTTATCTCCCCCTGATGACCTCTGGCCTGGAAAACCCACCTGCACCCCACCACTCTCCTGCCCATTCTGCCTCCCATCAGTCCTCCATGGAGTCCCAAGAATACCTGTCAGAGTAGCATCCCTTTGAGGACAAAGAGGGTACTATGTTGTTATTGGCAAGAGTCCATAATGGATGCCTAAGATATTTTAGCAAAGGCTTGGTGTTTCCCCAGAGTGTGCCAAAACAAATGTCTGCTGGGTGCACAATGAAGACAAAATGGCATGCATGATGGCAGAATGGTGAGACTGATGTTACAGTGCTCCCTGATGTTGAAGTACCTGACATCAGTAAAAGCACATCAGCTTAACACCTTTTTCAAGACTGAACGTGTGGAATTTTATGGAATGCTAACACTGATAAAAGATCCATGTCTAAGCAACAACAAAACTCTTTATTGCAT
This sequence comes from Lucifuga dentata, assembly GCA_014773175.1. NCBI lineage: Eukaryota > Metazoa > Chordata > Actinopteri > Ophidiiformes > Bythitidae > Lucifuga > Lucifuga dentata. Next base: position 37,418 of record VXCM01003721.1, on the reverse strand, counting down.
AAACATAAGGTGTTGATGACTTTATTTGAAAAAAAAAATTGCTGCTTGAACAAACTCCAATCTGTGAAAAACACAAGGATTGCGATACAGTTGTTGTATGTGTTATTAGGTCAAGCAAACTTGGTGCATGTTATTTGAACAGTTAAAGTCCCAATGGATTTATCAGTAAACAATAAATAACTGTATATTGCATGTGTTGCATCTACACACAATAGATGCAATATCATGTTTCAAAGCAGCTGTACACCTGTACCACCAAACATAATTTCATGGAACAACTACACACTGCATTAGGAACACAATGTTATTATTGTGTGTGAGAATGTAATCCATTCTATTAGGCCTCCTCTGGCAGAGGCTCCTGCAGTTTCTTCAGGACATCCTTCTTCAGTGGCCCCTACAGGTAAACCATAGGTCAGAGGTTAAGTATAAACCTCAGGAGAGATCATGCCATAAAGAAGAAAGAGAAAAACAGATTTTTGTTTTCTAATGCAAATACTGGCTTTACTCATTCAAATTAACAAACCATTTTCTTACTAATTTCATGGAACACACACCACTTTTTTCACACTTACCATAAATGCTCTTTTCTCCTGGGCAGTCTGGAAGCAACCATGACCAAATTTGGAAGTGGTGTCGATGAACTTAAGCTCAATGTCCTCCTTGGACTTGCGAGATGTGTGCACAAGGAGAGACTGGGGGGAGGAACACACACAGATGTACACATAGACATCCTGCAACAATGCACTTAAGAAGTTCACTTTGAAACCTGAGCGCAGCTGGAGATGTGAGTGTATGTACTATTCACATGCTACATGTTTACTTGTTCAACTTAGGGTGAAGTACAAAGCTATATATGCAGTCTAAGTTATCTGTGAGATATAAATTGAGGATTTCAAATTATTCTGTACCTTTCTGAGTGTGAGAACACGTTTCTTGGCGCCGGGCACACAGCCTTTCAACATGACATAGTCATTATTCACTTCACCATAGCGGGGGAAGCCTCCCTACAGGGATAATACACATAGAAAAAGATATATAAAAGAGATATTAAAGGTGAATTACAACTGGAACCATTTTGATAATGAAGCTCATACCATATTTCAGGATAAGACATGCATGATTCACCTTAAGACTTGCTATAATGCTTCTTAACCCTTCTTACCATGGGGGTGATGGACTTCTGGCTGGCATCGTAGTTAGTTGAGGCATTATTATAAACCACTTTTCCATCCTGCATGTGAACACCCTTACCAATACGGTAGACCTGAGGACACAATTGGGGAAATGAGGACTTCAAGAATGGAGACATAGTAATATGGGAAATTAAATACTACTTATGATTATGCAGTCAAAGATTACATGGGGCGATGCTTCAATAATTGACGCCTTCAGAAACGTCATTAAACCTGTTGAAATAAGTTATAAAATAAAGTCTCAGCGGCTGAAATTGGCCCCTAAGTATTAGCTTGCCTTTTTGTTGATGTCAGTACGGTGTTGGTATCCCTTCTGACCAGCACGAGCAATCGTGTATGCCACACGAGCAGGATGCCAGGCTCCAATACAGGCCACCTTCCTCAGACCCTTGTGAGTCTTCCTTGGAAGCTTCTTTGTGTGCCAGCGGCTTGTCACACCTACAACACAAAACCAGGTATAGTCATGTACTGGTAAATTTGAGTGTATAAGCACAATTACATGAAAAGTCTTTGGACTGCCATTTCAGTTAAATTTACCTCATCACCAAGAAATATATGTTACAGCATGTGCCCTACCTTTGAAGCCATGGCCCTTGGTAACACCAATTACATCAATAATCTCATCTTGGGAAAAGACAGCCGAAACCGGCACAGCCTGCTCCAGGCGCTCTTTTGCCCAATCCACCTTGTCTGAGATGCTGCCACCATTTAGCTGTACTTCCATGATATGGGCCTTTTTCTGTCTGAAGGGCACCAGTCGCATCTGGATATGGAGAACAAAAACCTGTGAAGGCTGTTATCCAAAAGTCTATGAAGCCGCTATCATTACCACCAGCACCATCATTTAAGGATCATAGCTATGTCTTTTTGTGAGCTATATTTATTGTTCTGCATAAGATCATCTTTGAACTTTCTCAGTAGTAACATGAGGCAAGTACTACAGCTCTGATATTTAAAAGTATATCTTCATTTTCTTCCTAAAGCTAAGTCCTGCTGATCTACAATGTTATAGGAATGATCTTGGCAGATGTTAATATTGTTTAGTGCCAATATAAAGATTTCCACTTGGTGAGCTCCCAGGTTCTGCCCTGTGGATTATTTTTAAACTGCTATTTGAAACAGAACCCTCCACTGCTCCTCAGAGGACAGAAAAAAAAGCGTCATGGTCAGTGTTGTTTTGTGGAGGCTTTTCTTTCTGTTGCATGTGATCAGGTGAATAATTGACAAGACTGCCCTTTCTGGAATACAGGTACCGTAAATTTGGGTGTCAGTTACTGCTCATTATTTGTTTATTATCTGGTTTAAGAGACATTGTATCACGTTGAGACAGCAGTTATTTTGTATTTTTGCTTTAAGTTAAGTTTTAAATAGTTGGGATGTGAGGTTCAAGGGTACAAATTTTTAAATAGTCAGTCATTCTGAACATTGAGTTGTACCAGTATAAGAAATGCTGGCCTACCTGGGAGTGAACAATAACCCTGATGACTGAACAGTATTTCTTCATCAGAATAAAATCTTTATCCAGCTGCTTCTTTCCTTTTTCATCCTGCCACTTCTTACTGTATTTAGTGAATGCTTTCTTCTTGCTTTTGTACCTGGAAGTACAGAAAAGCTCCATTTTAGATATTCAAAACAACAATGTCAGTAAAACAGCAAACCGTGATGGACTGGCTGTATGCAGGACGTATAATGGTATAGTATAATCATAGGTCCACACCAGTTTTTGTAGAATCTGCGTTTACACTCATCACTGAGATGCTCAGCAAAGATGGTCTTAAAGGAACGTAAGCCACGGATAGTGTGAATGTATCCCACAAGACCCACCACAATGACTGGGGGAGTGTCAATGATAGTAACTGCCTCAACCTCTTCTCGCTTTGATTGCTCTGTTGGAGAAATGCGGAAAATTGTTATTAATCTGCAGGGTTCTCTTACTGTCATGTTTACATTTCATCTTTATCAAATAGTTTACAGCAGAGAGTGGAAATAGAAGACAACAACTGAATCAATGGTGGCTTTGAACCGACCACATAGAAAATATTATTACATATAATAATGTAATCATGGGTTATAGTGGTGCTTCCCATTATAAGCTGCATGAAACTTGCACAACACAAAATGGGTTTCTATCTGGTATTTATCATTTTTACACACCCATCTTCCTGTCACTCTCCTCGTTTACAGTTTTAATATAAATGTCACTGTAAAAAAAAAAAAAGTAATCATTACATAAAAATGAGTACCAACTATCAGCATAATAGTAAATAATCCTTCAAAGTAACCATTTCTCTCTAGCCTGTTGTATGGCAATGTGGTGGACTCCAGGCTACATACTGAGAGCAATGCGGTGAACCTCCCTGAGGATGTGGGTCATGCCTGCCTTGTATCCCAGAAAGGCAGTTAGGTGGACAGGTTGGCTGGGGTTGTCCTTTGGCCAGGTACGTACCCTCCCCCTATGCCTCTTGCTTCTCTTGCGGGGCAGGAACCCCATGTGTCCATGGCGGGGNACCCTCCCCCTATGCCTCTTGCTTCTCTTGCGGGGCAGGAACCCCATGTGTCCATGGCGGGGTGCATGGAATTTCCGATGAGACTGGAAAGGAGACAGCCCACACAGGGACAACACATGTCAACATGCAATTCAGACATCCTTGAGAAGGCTTTAGCCATGCTCATGATTCTTAAAATGCTGTCACATGCATTTTCCCTGGCAGTGATAGATGGCTGAGGGCAAAGCTAACATGTGCCATAAATAAATTGCAGGTACACAGAATGCACAGATGGGTGAAATGAAGATGGTGTGGAGATTTATCCTGTTTAATGACATCAGTACTGGTGGAAACAGCATCCTTAGAACTGCATGTCTTCACTTTCTATCACACAAACATGTACTGAGTAAGTCATGCAGAGACAAAAGAGTAATTGCTTTTACTCAGGACAATGATAATGATATATGTTACCATAAATCACTTTTAAAAGCTGTGTTTCTCTTCATTTTCTACTTCAACTTCAACTACCCTTACTAACCCAAGTGGCCAAACACAGTCATAAACTACACACATGCTCACATACAAAAGACAACTGATGAAACAGAACATTGATGAATCCTTTAGAGCAGAAAAAAAAAATGCAAAAGCATGAGGAGCACTGACCATTTCTGCATGTGCTGTCCAGGCAAGAGATAGAGAGAGGAACAAGTGCTGATGTAAGGGTCATATATAAAATGATACAAGCTCTAATTTAGTGGTTGGCCTAGTTCAGGAGTCATATTCACTTTCAAACAAGGCAATTGCTGCCAAATCCTGACATGAGAAGATGGGAGGAGGGAAGAGTGTGCATTCATAGGTCCGGCTGGTGGGGAGGCCCATTGAACAGGAACTATCTACTGCCAAGGAAGGAGTCGAAAGAGATTAACAAAGAAAGTAACCTATTTTCATGTTACCAACCTTCATCTGGCCTGCCTTTGGACAGACACACTCTCTTATTTTACTTTAAATGACAATTATCTAGCAACAGTCATTGGGAACCAGTTTAGGGCTGACTCATATTGCTGCTTTATTGCACAATTTACCTCTCTGCTGTGTGTCCATGTGGCTAAATATATCTGCTGTGTGTGTGTATGTGTGTGCGTGCGTGTGTGTGTGTGTGCGTTTGTGTCATATTGATTGTGCCTGGCATTTTTCACGATTGTTTATAGGCATTATACAGTAGATATATGTAGAATTATTTGTTTTAAGGTTCTTTTAGATATGATTATGATGAAGAGTATATACAGTATATAAAGTGGACTATAAAGAAAGAGTATATTCTACATGCACAAAAAAATATCAAGTCAAAATGTAATATTAGAATTGAATTAATATTTCTCTTACAGTCTCAACAAAATATATATATAAGCTTTACAAAAGTATGGTTTGTTGCAGGGCTATTGAAATGAATTGTATTAGAGTTCATAGATGTTAATTATAATGCATCCAATGTACACACTAAGGTTAAAGTTATTATGAAACATTGGGAAAGGAGTTGTTAATTAGATAGAACTGGACATTTTCATTGATTTTGAGTGTTCAGATATAATAATGTATGAGTCAGTGGTGCTCAAAAGAAGTAAATAATTAATTCTCTAAGTTAATCTTCGTTTTCTGGATTCTTCAGCCAACACATATGATATGACAGGTTACAGTTGTGTCTAATGGTATAAATCGAGTTAGTGTATTATTTTTCAACAATTTCCCTTATTAAACAAAAGTAAAAACTAAATAAGAGATTTATTATTTTAATTGCTACTTATTGACTGTCAAATTAAATTGTCACTGGCATTGATTGCATATGTTTCAGTTACTGATTTGTTATTATTATTATTATCAACTCTACAGCACCACCTACTCAATTTCCATGGTACAACAGCTGTGACCTTTAGCCTTCGACCTTCGTGTGAAAAAAGTAGTGGAAAGTCTAAACTGGGGTAGTGTCTAATTCTTCAAACATAATATTTGTACTCAATAATAATTTTAAAATAAGTTTTTGAAATATCTAATTTTCTAAATTGAGCGTAACTGACCTCTAATTCGCCATCATGGTATGTATTCTACGCATGCGCCACCTCGAAAGGAGAGCTGTCGAGGTCGAATTGTAGGATTTTTTTGTTCTTTGCTAAAATAAGACAAAATGCCATCGGACTTTGATAAAGGAGCATATCCGGAGCCTCCTCGAAAAACTCCGGCTGCGGATAAACAGACAGAACTGCCAAATCCAGCCCTGATTGTGTCTAAACTCTTTTATTACTCCGTGGACCTTCCTGTCACCACATTCAGAGGTAAACCGAAGCTAACATGATAGCACAACACAGCTATCAGGTCAGGAGCTGCGAGCTGCCATATTTTGACTTTTTAACTATAGTGTTGGTCTTACTTGTACAACATAATACAACAATTTAGTCTATGGTTTGTTGAATTAACAGGCAGACTTAATTACACATGCAATCTAGGCTCTACGTTGTGCAGCTGATGTTAGCCGGCTAGCTGCAGTAGTTAGCGTTGTTGTAGTAGTGGAAGTATCACATGGCTTTATTGTGGGTTAAAATATGGTTCTAAGTTGTTGTTTTTTTTACCCTCCAACAGCTGTTGTCGACAACATACGGAGCAATAACAAGTCTGTGTACTACCACCAGAAGTTCCGTCGTGTTCCAGACCTGACGGAGTGTGTGGAGGGAGATTATCTCTGCTACTATGAGGCAGAGATGCAGTGGAGGAGAGACTAGTAAGTCACAGGTTATCATTTACATCATTACATTCTCTAGTTAATCCCTTCCCCCTGTCCAAAACAGCAGTAGATAACTGAGTAAGTTTGAGCAGATGAGTTGGTGTCTGGGAATCTATGTGATAATATGGACTCCAGCTGAGCATGACCCTATGTCTATTATTGGCCAGTATTCATTCGATATGCACTCAGTGATAAGAAAGAATTCCCTCATATTTGTCCAACAAAAATTACTGACAGATAAAGTACAAAGCCAAAGGTATGTTATATGTTAACACCCAAACATTACACCTACATGTCATAGTTTAACATTTAATTCCAAAAACATAACAGGACAAACGGGTTTAGAAAATGGATGGATGGATAGTCATTACTATGAAGTGTAGCTGAGCATCCCTACCAACTCATCCCTGCATGGTAGGGATGCTCAAGGATCCCTACCACTTCCCTACCACTTTTGTGGGTGCTGGCATCTTTGACCTGCATGTAGAGTTTCTTCTTTAGGGATAATCATACTGGTTGTGGTGCCTCTGCTCCTCAGTAAGGTGGACCAGGAAATAGTGAAGGTGATCCAGGAGCGTCTGAGGGCCTGTCAGCAGAGAGAAGGACACAGCTACCAACAGAACTGTGCCAAGGAAATACAGCAGTTCAATGAGGTGACGAAGAACTACCAGTCACGCTGTAAGTCCTGTGTGCTTCTCACTGTTAACTCTATATAAAGCAATGTGACAAATGCTAGAAAGATGATTTACAAGATCAACTGTCAGTCACTCAAGTGGCAGTTTTTGCATGTGTTTATAACAGAAAATTATGACCCAAAATGCCTTTGTATTTATGGCCATGTCTTAGTTTGGCCATGAGAATTTTTTATTTTATCAGGTCAATGTTTTCAATTCATGATCTGTCTTTTTCTAGATGGAGACCTAGGAGCTTATGCCAGTGGAAGGAAATGTCTGATGAAGCAGAAAGAAAGGATGATGGCAGCTCAGGCCCAAAATGCTTAAGAACATGCCTCTTTTGTGCTTTAACTCTGTCCTTGTAATAATTGTAAAATAAAAATGTATGGATTAAATAATACTTGTCTTTTCACCATTTTCTTGACGAAGAAACATTAGATTAATGCTTGGGGGGGTACTTCACCAATTTTTCACTTCAAAGACATAATTTTGGTCATTGGGAGCACAATTCAGTATGTGTAAACAACTGTACAAGACATGAAAAAGTCAGGGTAAACATGCCCCTTACAAGGGTTACCTGATGTTGGCGTTGAAGACAAGTTAGAAAACTAGAGCCAGTCTAAGCTGGAGAGTTCCATCTGTATTTTTAATGGCTTTAGTTTTGCAGCCTTCATCACCAACCAAAGCCTCTATCCAATTGTTTTTGTGTGTGGAATAGACTGAATTTTAAAATGTAGCTAATATTTGATTTCTCCTGTAAAAACCCTTAATACCAGCATTTTCAATTCTGGCTCATTAGACTTGAGGAGTGTAGGTGTTGAGACAGTCATCCCCTTCTCAGGTTTATTACATTACCTGATGAGATATGAGATCTTGCAGCTATGACTCTTTTCAGCCTGTTTCCAACTGAAGAGCGCTAATCAACCAGAATTATCAACACCTGTTTGGCAGCATCAGTATATCACTTTTCTAATCTGCTATGAATACTATGAATATTGCTTTGTTATTCTGCATTTTCAGTTGCTATTACCTGTAACTATTGGTGTTTTGATAGTGCAGTTTAACTATTTCACACAATCATGAGCCATGGAAAGAGGATATTTGATTAGCTCAACTTGAAGCAGGACTTACTAGCAGCTGCATCACCAGGTAGTGAAACAGATTTAGCTCTCAATAGCTTTCAATGTACATCACATACTAGTTTAAAGTAACTATTAAAAGCCACAAATGTACCATCTTGATCTCAGCACAAAACAGACATCTTGTGGTGTTTCACTACGTTTATTCAACGAAGCAATTGTACAAAAATCATTTAGGAGGCAGCGGCCTGTACTGCCTGGCCCCTCTGCACAGACACCCTGGTGTGAGTCTTGGCCAGGTGATCAGTGAACTCCTGGAATAAAGACATCAAGCCTGTTAATACAAGATATTACCTCACGTTAAATATCCCATTAATAAATCCAGGCTGGATACTGACCTGGTAGGGCGACTTTGTGAAGACCGTCTCCTTCCAGAGATCAGGCGTCAGGTAGCTGTAAGTCTTGGAGATGGCATCAAAGGTGGCCTTGGCTGGGAAAGGTAATCGCAATTATTTAGTGATCAAGCTTAGTGGAATGTTTCAGCACAAAAATCAATGGCACAAATATGTGGAGCACACAAAGGGAACAGAGGAGACCATGAGAACAGTCTCTCTGCCGTGCATACAAGTACTCGTTTCTTTCTCTCCCTATTAACGACAACTACACCACTTCACAGGTGCAGCTGGGCAGAGCTAGGAGAAATCCACAAAATCATATCACATCCAACTTAGCAAAGCCTCTTACCAAAGTTGCCGAGGGTGGCGGTGCAGCCCCTAGCAGAGGTGTAGCAGTCATCGATACCAGCCATCATGAGCAGCTTTTTGGGCACGGGGGCGGAAACGATGCCAGTTCCACGGGGGGCAGGAATGAGACGCACCAGGACTGAGCCACAGCGACCGGTGACCTTGCAGGGCACTGTGTGAGGCTTACCGATCTTGTTACCCCAGTAGCCTCTCCTCACAGGGACAATGGACAGTTTAGCCAGGATGATGGCCCCGCGGATGGCTGTGGCCACCTCTTTAGAGCACTTCACCCCCAGGCCCACATGGCCATTGTAGTCACCAATGGCAACAAAGGCCTGAAAATAAAATCAGAAGTTAGAGTGGCACATTTGGACCGTCACCACTACAGGGAAGACAACACTGATAAGAGTTAACAATAGAACTCACCTTGAACCTTGTGCGTTGACCAGCCCTGGTCTGCTTCTGGACAGGCATGATCTTAAGCACCTCATCTTTCAGACCAGAACCCAAGAAGAAGTCAATGATCTCAGACTCCTACAAAAAAAAAAAAACAGGTTCAAACATTGAGAGGGCACTGTTTTATCACTATAAGGTCAGTAAAATGTTGTATTATGCAAACATACATAATGCAACTGTACCACAAGGTTGTGTGATAGACAAAAATAACTACTTTGACTATCAACACCTCAATTTGCTGATGTGACAATTAGATCTGACTACTGAAGCCTTCATTTAACATTTATCTTAAAGAGAAAAAATTAAATAGAATGGCTAAAGACAGCCAGTCATTGTTCATCTTACTCTGGTAGCAGCTAAATAAAATTTGAGATTACTGTAATGCATCCTTAAAAACACTTCAGTTGACTCAAGATATCAAACTCTGCTTGCCATTCCCTGTACTACTGTCAGTATCACAAGTTGTCAAATGGCATTTTATGTGGAAACATATAATCCAATGGGTTATTGGGCATTTTTGCCTTAAATGTAGAGAGGCCTGGAAACAGAAAAGAAATGTGGGTAGAGAGCAAAAGAGAGGGGGAATGATAATCAACAATAATTAAAAGCAAGAATCAAACCCAGATATTGAAACTGTGCGTTCAAATTTGTTTATTATTGGGATAAGCCCTTTGAGATGCAGCATCTCGTTTTCAAGAGGGTCCCAAAACTGTAAACATGTAGCACGTGTCCTCGGCCACTTAGTCACCTTATGTTTAAATTGACCCTGGTTATATGACTCCAAATTTGTTTCATGTCAATTTGAACAGCAGAGACACTATGTCTACGCCATACATTTTCAGAACCTATACGGATCAAACAAAGAACTTTTGGGGCTTTTCAAAGTGAAAGCTACTTAATACGTTCATATATATTCAGTTACAGTTGCAGAGTACTGACCACAATGGAAATGTGCAGTTTTCTACACTGAAAAGTCTAGAAAATGCACCCAGTTTGTCATCCTCTTAAAGTGCTTACCTTGATGGGCAGGGAGTACAGATAGATCTCCTCCAGTGTCTTAATCTTCATGTCCTTAACCAGACGGCCCAGCTTGGTGACCGGAACCCACTGGAACAGATGGAGTCTCCGTTATTCATGGATTCTATTAAGTAGTTATGTTAATTGTCCCCATAACAAATGTATTTACAAGCCACCTTCTCGCTCTGCGGCCTCAAACTTACTTCCTTATCCTCGGACTTGCCGCCTCGGGCACCGCGGCCCCTGCCACGGCCTCTGCCGCGTCCACGGCCCCGACCGCGGCCACCAGCGCCAAAACCTCCGCGAAAACCTCCTCTACCACCGGCGTCGTCCGCCATTTGCTATAAAACAAAACCCAGATCAGGATAAATGCACTGACTCTTTTAACTACGAGGCTATTGACATTGCTATTATCCGCCTAGCCATTTACAGAACATGAGCATCGCAGCCATGTTCATGTCGAGCATTCATTTTATATTCCAAATTATCAGTATATTTGCCTCATTATACTAATAAATACATCGAGTGCCTTAATCTACCATGTTCATATGTGCTATTTATGCGTGTAACTATATGTACAGCAGAACGATGTGTAAGATAATTAAAGATATTTAGACAGAGCAAAAGACAATACAACCCACTTACGTGATCTGTATAACAGGAAGAAGGCCAATCGGCAGTTCCGTCTGGTTTTGTTACAGGCTGTTATCGCGATAGTTCCTACCAGAAAAAGGGACTCACTGGCGCCTCTACCGGTAGATTCCACACATGACCTTTGCTATCAGCTTTTTTGCAAATAAATTTGTAAGTAGTCTACTACGAGTGAAAGTAGCATAAATATCAAATGGGATCTGAATCAACTTTTTGATCCACTTGTGTTTCAATCGATTCAAATGAAAACTGTTATTAACAAATCAATAAATTTACATGAAAAGGTAAAGACAATTTGTTGATTCTGTTGAACAGTTTTTTTTTTTTTTTTTNTTTTTTTTTTTTTTTTTATCTTGTGTTATGCATCTTGCTAACCTCTTCTATTGTAAGGACAAAAAAATATAACCTTCCTACCTTGTGACCTGACTCATGCTTAATGCTCCACAAAAAGTATTTAGTTATAGAGTTTAAAATTTCACAGGACTAAGGAAATGCTTTCTTGATGTCAATTACATGTGAGTGTATATTTCATATATGTTACTCTGAGTTTGAATGAACATCAAAAGGGGTTCTCCTGAATGCTTCTTGCTTTATTTACAATATAGATGAAACAGCACAAAATCATTACAAATCACCAATTTTAAATCAAAATCTACATCATCATAAATACTCCTTCATATGTATTAAGCACATGTTAAAACTATAAATTTTACATGGCAGTAGCTAACCAGCAGCAGACTGACTTGTCCCTTAGCAGTTGCTGTTGCTGTGGCTCAGCATCCCAGTGAAACTGCTGTTGCTCTCTCCAAGGTCCTCCTCTTCCTCCTCATGCAGGTCATCCATCACCTCCAGGCTTTCACAGATCAGCCCTATCTGCCTCTTCATGTGGGCCATGGTGCTCTGCATCCTTCTCATTTTCCTCTGCAAGGCAGCAGCAATAACCCTGTGGTTTCTCTGTCTGGCTTCATACTCCTGCCTCAGCTGCTTGTAGCAGTTGTGTTGGGCCTGGGTGTGGTGGGAGAGTATTGTCCCGCAGCCCATGTTGCAGGGCTGGCGCCAGTGTTCGCAGTGACGGGAATGAGTGTCCAGGTCCCTGCGGAGGAGTTGTGCCCGGCAGCCTGGGTAAGGGCACGAGATGAGCTCACACAGACAGCTCATGCTGTGGCAGTACTGCTCAGAGAGGGAGAAGGTCTCTGCACAGCCCCGGATCTCATTCTTACACTACAGCAAGTCACAAACAGTGAAATGCAATGTTACCAACAGCTATAACAGATAGGAGTCACATAACTGCTCCATTGCTCCATTCAAACATTGTTGCTTATTCAGTGTTACCCTAGTAGCTGTGAGGTTATAAACAACTCAAGTAAAAAACACAAAAGTACTTTATTACTTATATACCACCCAAGAAAGAGCCAATGTTGGATCCTGACTGTAACCATTAAAGTAACTGATATGTCCAACAAACAAACACATTCCAATATACAACGCTAGATAAACATTCTGGGGGTCAGGAAAATATTCTACAATGGAACACTACTGAGCCACCACTCCCCAGAATTTCAAGACTAGATAATACAGGGCCCCTTTCAAGGCCACTGTCATTTTAGTTGAACCTTAATGGTGCAAATTGCAAATAAGTTTGCATTTAACAAATAGAAAACAAATTAACATGAGCAGCAAAGCACGTGTATAATAATATTACTAATGTCTCCATTCTATTTAGATGTGCCAGTGAGCCAGCATGCTTAATGTTAAACCCCTTGCACTGAGTGAAATGCAGCCATTATTAATGCTATTACATACACCTATGTTTATCAGGTCAAAATGTTTACTGTGACTGACACATGCAAATTTGCCACCTTTTAGCCACCTGAGGGTCTGGGGGTCCTGGGGTAGTCATTACAGTGATCCAAATTGGTTTTCTTGAAAACAAAGCTTTCTCAAAATAAACAACGTTCCAAGCAAATTTAGCTGCCTGTCCCATAACAAAACTGTAGGCTTCACTGTAATTTTTGCTTTTTCAAAAATTAAAATAAAATACTGCATTAAAATAATTTTAAGTGAAAGTACATCTGCTAATTTTAAAATGATAAATAATATTTTTTAATTAAAAATTACAAATACAGCCACTCAATTACTGTAATGAGATTAGTTGTATAAGTTCCAGTTAATTTCCACCCCTTATTATGACTATCTGTGCTTTGTGTATAAATGTGTATTTTTTTTTTTCACTTCCTACCTTGATCTTCAAGCGTCCAATAGACTTGCTGAGCTTGAACATGANGTTTTTTTTTTTTTCACTTCCTACCTTGATCTTCAAGCGTCCAATAGACTTGCTGAGCTTGAACATGACAAAGAGCAGGCTCTGGTTAACAGGCTTTCTGCAGCTGGGGCAGGTCTCCTGCCTTGGGGATAAATAATCATTAATCCTGTCCTTCAGTTTGGGCTGACCATTACTAATCTAACACTAGTAATTCCTGTTTATCCATGTTTTGTTTGTACTGAGGCATGTTCAGTACCTCTTCAGCCACTGTAAGATGCATCTTTTGCAGAAGATGTGGTGGCATGCAGCTCTTACTGGACACCTGAGGACACCCTGGCATATGGTGCAGATCAAGTCATAGTCTGGGGTATCCACAAACAGCTCCACATCATAACCCCCACTCTGTGCTGACAGTTCTGGGTCCGCCTGGACATCAACAGTGTAAGTTCAGAGTTATATTATTGCATACTCTCCTTACATTTTTTCAGAGCTTTGTGGCAGCAGAGGAATGGCCCCAGTGTGAAATGCTTCATAGATCAACAGGTGCATCATCTCTCTACTTGTGTAACCTTTAGCCCTACAACTGGCTAGCACCCGTTCACAATTGTCAACATAAAGAAAAGTTGAGACAAAGCAGAATTGTTCTGGAAGGTCATATGACTGATCACATGATTTATATAAAGGGGGCAAAAGGGCTCTGCTTTTCTTTTTCTCTACAAAAATTTGGAAGAAAACACAAAATATTTCCAAAATCAATCAATCAATCAATCAATCAATTTAATTCCTTAATTACAGAGTTTAGTTAATTAAAATATGTTATTAAAACTGACAAACACAGAGGACTACAGCATATATTTGTAAGCACAAGCACATTTCATATTTTACCAAAATACCAGGAGGCAGTCATTTGTTTCCATATGAATTCGAAATCATTTACTGAACTAAGAGAGAGCATCCCTCGTTCAAAGTAAAACAAACAAACACACAAACAAATTCATATAAAAAAAATAAGCAAAAGATAATCTGAACTCACCATGACTCTTCTGCTCTGCCTGTTTCCATTCCCGATGCTGGTTACTCCATATCGGTCCCAGCGACACAAACACACAGAACAACACACCCACATTATCAATGCAACACACGCACGAACATTCCTGACAAAACACAAAGGAGGGACCGTCTGAGCCGACAAACGAAGCCGGTAAATTAGATATAATGGTGCTTATTATGGAACGCGTCCTTTCCCTGCTGTTCTAGCAGCAAACGGGGCATCCGCATGTCAAATAGAAACTTTATGGAGCCATGAAGAGATCCAGAAGCGTCTATTGTGTGTCACGGAAACCAAATGTAACGATAAGAGTCACCTAATCAATTCTAATAATATCATAAAAGCTGCACTTTTACTGTAGAGTTTAGAGTTTACACTTACCATCACTTTAAATTATTTTTCTTCCACAAAGACCTTGTGGCCAATCACAATTCCGTGCGCTCAGATGACGTACAATGTGAGCGACGCGCGTATCAACACGCGGATGGCTGTGTTGACTATAGCCAACGTGTGAAGTGAAAATTAAGTTATTCATATCAATTCACCACCTAAATATTTCATTTTTACCGCATCTAGTGACAAGATGGCAACCAATCTTCAGTTCAAAACAAAGTAAGTGTAACATAACGCACGCATACTGTGCAGACATTTTTAGCTGGCTAACGAAAAGCTATATGCTGTCTTTGCTGGCTTACTGTAATTTTATGTCACTTAAAGTAGAACTTAATGCTATATTTTTTTATTATTTCCCACATAGTTATGCTGTCTCCAGCAAGATTGAACCCTTTTACAAAGGAGGAAAAGTACAGGTAGGTTGCTTGTCTGTTTTATTTAGTTTCTGGTCCATATACTTGTGTTCAAAACCTAGCTGTAACTAACTTAGTGTGCATTCAAAGGGAGTCCACCAGTATTTCATGAACTTAGTGTCATGGGAAGCAATGCTTAGCAGGTGAAAACAAGTATAAAGGTTTTCCGAGTAGTGCTCCCCATGAAAAATGAATTGAATTTGGTTTTTTAAAAAATCGGTTAAGTCCCGCATGGACATACTCGATCCTCTTGGTTTTCCTGTTTGATTGTTTTCCAGTTTAGCACAGATGAGAAGTACATCTTTTGCACTTGTGGATCTCGAGTCAATGTTTTGGAGATCGGCACAGGGAAGATCGTCCACAGCACTGAGCATGTAAATCCAGATTTTATTTCAGTCCATGATGTTGTTTTGTACCCAAGAGATCCCTTTGACATCTCTGCCCATATTTTGATCACAGGATGATCAAGAGGACATCACATCATTTGCGCTCAGCTGTGATGATGAGGTAAGCAAACACCTGAATCTCCCACTTCAAATAAATATAAGTGTAACTCCAGTGTCTTCTAGTATCACTATGTGTAGGTGGGACATTCAATGTGTGTGTGTGTTTCTGTTTTGTGTCCCACCACAGATGCTGGTAACAGCTAGCAGGGCTCTGCTGCTAAAGCAGTGGGACTGGAGGCAAGCTCAGTGTACTCGCTCTTGGAGAGCCATTCACACTGTACCTGTAGCCAGTATGACCTTTGACCCCACCTCCACACTCCTGGCCACAGGTCAGCTAACATAGAATTAATGACAATGAGTCGGTGTATATTTCTTGTGTAGAACATGATTGTATTTAACCTTGGCTACGTAGACGTGCAGTTTTTGTGTGCAGGTTTTTATGCTTTTGTGTTGTCCTTCAGGTGGCTGTGATGGCACCATTAAGCTCTGGGATGTGGTGAAGCAGTACTGCACTCACAACCTGAAGGGGTCGTCAGGCGTTATACAGTAAGTCCAAATATGTATGAAGTGACCCACTGTGCTGGACAGGCTGAGAGTTGCATTTCACCTTTAAATGGAAGCCACTAAATAACTGTCCATGTGCTTCGGCATAGCCTGGTCCAATTCCACCCAGATATCAGCCTCCTGCAGCTGTTCTCCTCCTCGCTGGACTGTGGCATTCGGCTCTGGGACCTGCGTTCCAGTCAGTGTGTGTGTGTGCTGCAGAGCCATTATAGTGCTGTCACTTCCCTTACCTTCAGTGCTGATGGTGCCACCATGGTCAGGTAATGTTCACACAGGAAGGACTGACACTTTTTATGCTGACAATCAAGGTAACTCTGAAATCTAACCTCTTAGCTTTATTCAGTCTTAGAGCTTGTAGGAATTTTTAAGTTACAAATAAATCTTTATTTATATAGGACATTTCAACATATAAAGGGGAAAACATACACCGTAATAACATTTAGATATAAAAAAGCATGGCAGTTCACACTGAAATGGGGAGACGTTCAAGATTTGAGGTTTCTTAACAGAAAATTTGCATTTCCCCAGTCGATTTTCTTTTCTTTTTTTTTCCACTGGTAGACAAAAAAATTTGTTGATTAGGTGATCTAAGAGTCTTACTATTGTTGTTGTTGAGCTCAGTAGTTCATTGATATAACTTACAGCCATGCAGAAGTCTATGTAAAAAAAGAAGATAATAAATCAGTTCAGTATTTAAGGGTTAACAAGGTGGAGATTCCAATGTAGAAGTTATGTGAGCTAGACACATCATGTTAAATATACTGCCAAAGGATTAAAGATACAGTTATTGCTTAATGCCGTGTTGTTGTTGTAACGTCTTTCAGCACACTAGGCACATTTATGCTGCCTGTCTTTTGTTTCACTGAATCTTTTAACACTATGTGCTGCAATTTGTGTTTGTAATTATCTTTAACTTTACTCATAGCTCTGGCAGGGATAAGATCTGTACAGTGTGGGATCTGAAAAAGCGGACAGCCAAGAGAACAGTACCAGTATATGAGGTGAGACTACAGCCAGTGTGCTGAAAAACTATCAGTAATGTTTTCTGAAGCATAAAGGATAATTCCTGTCAAATTGAGCCTCTTTTAAGGAAATTCTGAGCTGCATTTGTTCATACCTGTGTGTGTTTTCTGTGTCCAGGCTGTGGAGGGTGTTGTGCTGCTGCCAGAGAACCAGGACTTTTCTCAGATTGGAGTAATGAGCACAGACTTACATTTTGTCACCGCTGGCAGCAAAGGTTAGACTCCTGCTGTCTGTGTCTAGATAGTTAATTTGTGGCTCAGTTCTTCGGAGCGACACTTCCTGTCACTCAGCCCCTCTCCCTCCCTTCCTCCCTGTAGGTGTGTTGAGAGTGTGGGAGGCCAGCACCGCGCGCTGTGTCTACACTCAGACCCTCCCTTCTTCCACTGCCGCAGTATCTGAAGAAGGCGAAGAGGAAGAGGGCAACCCCTGGAGCCTCACCTACCTGCTTCCCCTGCCCGCCTCCTCCAGACTCGCCACAGTCACCGCAGAACACAACATTGTGCTGTACCAGCTGCCTGGCCTCACCACACAGCAGCAAGTGGGTACTAGAGTTACATAGACCTTTTTTTTAGGTGCAGCAGTTATATTGAGTATTTGAATTTAAATTTAACAAAAACAATATATCATCCAGTATATATTAAGACAATAAGTACATTTCTTACGTTTATTGTCAAATTGTAGGTTAAGTGTTTGCATGCTGAGACAGAGCCACTTTTAACCAGCAGAGGGTACCATTTGTTAGTTTTTATTTTAAATGGGACAGCTGAGTGGAAAAGATAAGCATTTTTATACTTACGTTTGTCGTACCTAGTTGCAAGCTAATCTAACTTTCCACTCACGACAGGAGATGTTGAGTGGCATGGAGGTTTGTGTTTTTGGATTCCCAGCTCACCAAGTAGAAATTCTTTTGCATAAAGTGTAATGTCAAACTAGGGGAACTCTATGCATGTAGATACTCAGAATTAATCAGTGCCTTAGCAGCCAAGAGGTTTCCTATATGAGCACTCTTCCATCTTATACTGTAAAAGGACCATACCGGTGATTTTGCATGTTTAAGCCCAATAAATGCCATGTGCATGTTACAGTGCTGACAATCATTTTCCAAAACATAAAACTATATTTTAGTTTTCCTGTTATTTTGCCAAATCCCCTAATATTTCAAAATCAAATGTTCAGGTGTTACAGACATCTAAAATTTCAATGCCTGCTATGACATATGTCTGAATGTAAAGGGAACGGTTGTGTTTAATTTCTCAGTAAAAGCCGTGTTCTCCTGGGACTGTGTTCCCTGGTGGAGATATACATTTTCTTCCATGCAGCTCCATATTGGACCGGTTAAATAAAGTTATTCTGACAGAAAATATAATAGAGGTCGCATTTGCTGTGATGGATTATTTATCTCAAGCACATTTCAAGTCTCTACAAGTTGATTTTTATAGTGTATTGAAATGAGCTGAAACCAGTGACAGTCTCGAATGTAGTAAAAACAGTTCTAATATTTTCCAGTAGTATGTTTTGGGAAATAGTTGTCAATAAAGTTACATGCATGCAGGTTGTATAGGGCTCAAACATGCAAAATCACTGGTATGCTCCTTTAATACCTTTCAGATGTGACGCATACATAGCATTGAAGCACTGCCCTTTACTCAATATACGATCATTTGCAGGCTGGTGTTTAACATAACTGACTCAGACTGCTTTGTCAGGGTGTGTGCTCAGTCTTTCTCTCGCTTTTCTCCCTGGCTAGTTTGTGGGATATAATGACGAGGTGCTGGATGTGAAGTTCCTGGGCAAAGGGGACAGCCACATCGTGGTGGCCACCAACAGCTGCCAGCTGAAGGTGTTCGAGCTGCTCACCAACAGTTGCCAGATCCTCTACGGACACACAGGTCAGTCACCATTAGAGCGGCAGGCTGAATGCTGCAGTAATGAGTGAATGTGTGTGGGTGAGGGAGAAAGTGACTTCTAGTTCTTAATTTTATAAAAATATTAGTAGTGCTAAACCTGGAGGTTTCTACATTCATTCAACAGAGGGCAGCATTTCTGTGGTACTGAACAAATATAGCAACATTATTGTGCATAAAGATTCATCATAAAGTTTCATCATTACAGTGAGGGAAAAAACAAAAACATCTTGCAGTTTCTGCAACATATAACCTACAGGTCGCAGTAATGTTTATGGAGAAAATGCAGATGAGTTGATAATTAAATAATTATGCACCAGAATTAATTAATAATTAAACTGCAGAGTGTTTGCATTACATATGCTACTTTGATAATCTGATTTCCACTCTAGTTTTTCTATACTTTTGCTAGCAGATTTCTTTATTTTTGAAAAATTAAAGTGAAAAAATAATGAGTCCATATCTTGATTCTAAAATCTTTTAAAGCAAGGGAATGCTTTAAGTCAGGTTTTAATAACAAACACTTTATGTAAGCATCCAGACAGCGTCAGTAAACGTAAGAATTTGTGTTCATTCGCCTCTCTGGATAATGTAAGAAAATGAAAACGGAAGTCTCAGCAAGAATGCAGAGTGAACACAGAGTTCAACCCAATAACCAGATCTTCTGTAGATGAGTTCAGTGAATCAGAAGTGGTGTAGCAGTATTCTGGGTTCAGAAAGACACCTGTACATCAAAAGCTGCTACTGTATAAGACATGTCAAGAATATCAAGAAGCTACAGAACAAATTACTCTTCATATTTGTAACATTGGTTAAAAAAAGTCAGTCACAATAAGCCATTTGCCCAAAGCTCTAGATTTCAAGCCTGCCACCTGAGGAAGTAGTAGTAATAGTAGTAGTAGTAGTAGTAGTTCATGCAGCAGATTAACAGAAGGAAATTTTATTTGTTGGCATGTCAGATGGAAGAGAAGAAAGACAAAATAATTTAACCACTTTCCTGTTGTTTTGGCATTTCAGTGTAGACAGTGAACGTTTAGAAAATAATTTGAAAATGCTTGTGTGCAGAACCTTTTCTGGCACATGAAGAGCAACAGTAGTATAATGCAGCCTAATTACTGTATGCATCTTAGGTACCATATGAAACTTAAGACCCTCTTTGACACCTTCTCTGCACACAAGGCTCATAATTGGCAAAGCAGGACTATCAGTGTGTCAGTCACTTCTTCTCTCACCTCAGAAGAAAACTTCATTTCCTAGAGAATAAAACCTGTTGAGTGGCAAAATTCAAAGAATGTAGAGGGACACAAAAAGGCTGTTGTGCTGTGTTACTGGCCGAGCAAGTCTGAAGGATATTTAGTTATCTGTTGTGACATCCTGTGTGATTTTTTTTTTTTTTTTTTTTTTTTGTCTCTTCATCCTCCACAGATACTGTCCTCTCTCTGGACGTGTTCAAAAAGGGTTTCCACTTTGCAAGCTGTGCAAAGGTGAGCATGCAGACATTTCTTAGTTCAAAGCAATAAACCGGGTAGTTACGTGCAATTGTGGTCAGACATTTTTGTGTTTGCTGTTCCGTCACTCTTCCACTGATGACAAGATGCAGAGACTCTTTGCATCTTTCAGTAACATAGAAGAAATGCCTAGAAAACAATAATTAAGTACACATGCATTTAGGCTCTCAGCACATGCATGTGTTTATTTTCAGGACAAGTCAGTGCGCGTGTGGCAGATGGACAGTGTGAGTGGTCAGGTGTGTTGCGTGGCACAGGGCTCCAGTCACACCAATGCTGTGGGCTCCATCAGCTGCTCCAGGTGACTCTTCACTTCCCTGATATTTATGTTGACATGCATGTTAAAACCTCGAAAAATCACAAAAACACCATAATAAAACTGTAATCGGCATAAATTCGTGCACATATTCTGAGTAACATACCTACATTATGTGATGGTAAATTGATATGCTCAAACGTAAATGATCCATGTATCTAAAGGTAATCAGGGTAAGACACCTCTGCATGCTTTTCCTCACCTGGCAAACTTCCTCGTACTCCAATCATCATGTTTAGTTGGGAATCCTTTCCGTATATACACTGTACTCACACTTTTGCCTTAATTGCAGTACAGACAAATAACAGAGTATAGTGGGCATGTAAATGTACTGTGTGTTTCCTTTGCGCATGCACCAACCCTATCCCTGTGTGTGCATGTGTGTCCAGGATGAAAGCATCTTTCATAGTTTCTGGCAGTCAGGACTGTACTGTGAAGGTGTGGGATCTCCCAGCAGACTTGTCTCCAGCAGAGGAGGAGGACATACACCAGCTGACCACCCGCACCACAGAGAAGGCACACGATAAGGTGCAAACACAAAGACTTACGCAATCAATGAAGAAGAAATGTCATTTTCCATGTTCTCTAGCATGTCCAAAGAAAGCAATATATATAAAGGTAGGGTTGTAGGGTTGTTGCTGTTTCCCTTAATTAATTTGTAATTGGTAATTTTTTATTTAATTGGGACAATGCACATTAATATACAATTAAATGTAAATATGCCAGATTTAGCCAAAGTTGACTAANGGACAATGCACATTAATATACAATTAAATGTAAATATGCCAGATTTAGCCAAAGTTGACTAATTTTCTTCTGTAATCCCATGCCAAGATGATATGATGGCAACCTACAATATAAAATGATTAGACAACATGATACATTACATAAAAATACAAATCCAGAAGGTTTACACTATCAAAGAACACATTGGTTTTCTGGACATACTTCGAAACCAACCTGCAATTGGTAGTGGAGAGTGACAGGAAGTGACAAAGGTCCCTGTCCCCATCAAGGCTGCATTGTATAGACCCCAAAAATGTTCTGTAGACCTGTGCGTAACTTTAAACATTTTGGTCGGCCTGACCTAATGAGGCTCAGAGAGGCAGTGTTTGTGAATCATAACTACTTTGGCACCTTTGGCACAGTGGTTAGCACGATTCCCTCAGAGCAACAAGGTCATGATTTTGAATCCCATTTGGTCAAAAAGTGCATGTTTGCCTCCTGTTTGCATAGGCTTCCTCTTTGTACTATTGTACAATTCAGAAAATCCTCATTTCATGATGTCCCAGGTCTCATTTCAAGCCCACCAGCTGAGAACGACCGTTTCCCTCTGAAAGTAGTTTCTATGCAGAGAATTGAAATAAGACACAGAGCAATTTTTACTTGAAATGATTCAACCATTTTTCTATTGGTTTTGGCATTTCACATTTAAAATAATCTGAAAATAATGTGAGCAGAGTACCATATGACAAATAAACATCTTTTTCTTATATCCATGTTGGATCATCTGAAATTTAAACCAGCTTTTTTGTAACTCAAACAAAGGTTTATTGCATTGTCTCTCTGTACTCTCATGGGAAAAATAAGGGTATCGGTATCTCTTTGCACCTACGTAAGGAAGTTTTCTGGGAAATAGGAAAGTCAGACAGGTTTAGGGGAAATGGATTACTCAACGAACAAATAACAATAACAGTGCACTGAAAAATTCACAATGTTGATCATTAAATTTTTATACACATTATATATATATATATATACATATACACATACATGCAAGAACGTATAGTCCATAATTATCTTTGTACACTCTTATGAGAAGTGACTCTTCTGTTAAGGAATTGCATGGAAATTCTAGCCTTGGCTGGATAGTTTACCTGATAACAACTGGTACTTAAAATTTCAACATGTCATAATTTCCAGACACACCCATTCACCTCACAGCCAAAATGTAAGAAACAATAGACACAATAGTCTTTCCACCTGCAGTGTTTGTCTAGTTAAAACCCTTTTAACCCTTCAACATTCCAACATTCAACATTCCAACCCTTCAACATTCCGTGGAGGTATTTTCCACGGAAAATACCTCCACTTATGAGCTCAGGCAGAACAATTTAGAGTGACATTGGAGGTAGAGCAGCATAATGAGAGGAAATTGGAAAATCTGCCTGACTTTCTTTGGTCATCTGTGCACTTTTGCACCTTTTCCGTATAATTCCCCCTTTCTTTACAGCTCTGTGCCTTAACACCATCTTCCCATTTCTCCCAAACTGCCTTTGAAACCTCAAAAAAGTTTTTCCTCTCATCCTCGCCCTTCTGCTGCTACTCCTCCAGGACATAAACAGCGTGACGGTTTCGCCCAATGACAAGCTGCTGGCGTCGGGCTCCCAGGATCGCACGGCCAAGCTCTGGTCCTTGGCAGGTGAAGGGCATCTGGGCTTGCTGGGGGTTTTCTGGGGCCACCGCCGTGGCATCTGGGCCGTCTGCTTCTCTCCTGTTGACCAGGTGCTCGCCACTTCCTCTGCAGATGGAACCACCAAGCTCTGGAGCCTGCAAGACTTCAGCTGCCTCAAGGTGGGCCATGGGGTTACTGTGTGTGTCAGATAATAATTTATTGCTAGGCTTGTTAATTTATTGCATAGAATTTGAGTGTCTGCAATTAAAAAAAAAACTATTTCACAATGTCACACCATTTTGACCTTTATAGCAGGCGTAATGACACCATAATATCCTTCACTTTGAGATTTGTCAGTTGAATTTTCAGCAATGACTTTTATGGCTGCGAATTCAATTAATTGTTGTTTTAACTCAATTCGTTCAGACATTTGAGGGTCACGACGCGTCAGTTTTGAAGGTCATTTTTGTGAGTCGAGGTACTCAGCTGCTCACCAGGTAAACTCACTCGCCTGTCATACAAATAAAAGTTCATGTTCATACAGTTAAAGCACTCTGTATAGGCGTGTCATGTGAGCTCAGATTGTCATCATCTGTTTTAAAGAAGCTTATCTTGCTGCTCCGTTCTTCATAGATCTTCTCAACTTGTAAAGCTGTGGGGCTCAACTGTCCTTCATGTCTCCAGTAGAAGAAATGATCAGTTTTCCTCATGTTTAGGCATTTCAACTTGGACTACAACCTTTTGAAAACATTTGACACATAAACAAGATTTTCAGTTTAATTTACATTACTAGAATATTGCATTGGATTCACACACTCATTATGTACTTCTTAGATTTTATACTTTTAATCAAAACCTATTTTCAGTCGTACAGCGTCTCAGATTAATGTGACTGTAGCCATGCAGCTCAAATCAAATAACCCTAATCTTGTTCCCTGCCAAGCGGCTCGGATGGTTTGGTGAAGCTGTGGACCATCAAAACCAATGAGTGTGTGAAGACGCTGGACGCCCACCAGGACAAAGTGTGGGGTCTCCACGCCAGCCGCAAAGACGACAAAATGGTGACTGGGTCAGCAGACTCCAACATCACCATCTGGGTGGTAAGTGTGATTTAATGGACTGCCTGAACAGTTTCTCTTGCAGAAATCAAATTGAAGTGTCTTGTCTACTTCTGACACCCACTAGGATGTGACTGAAGTGGAGCTGGCAGAGGAACAGGCCAAGCAGGAGGACCAGATACTCAAGTAAGTTCCACATTATCCTTCAGATATGGAAAAAGTGATCAGATGTCACCATATAGACTGAAAGACTTTAGCCCTTCAAACTCCATCCATTCACTCAAACTGAAGTGAAGGTCAAAGGTTAGAGGTCAAAGGTTAGCCCAGACCTGAACCTGTATCCATCTTTCCTCCTGTCGCAACATCCTGTCTGTCTATGGCCTGATAAATACAGATGTTAGAATAAGGTGAACCCTACTCAGACACAAGTTATGCCTGGCAAGGGTATGTGTGTATGTGTGTGTGTGTGTGTGTGTGTCAAAGCACAAACTGATATCTAACATTACTTTGATCTCCTCATTTTACTTTTAGCAAGGCGGCAAATAGATTTTAATACACTTATTTCAAAAATGAGCGTAAGTGTGAACACCTTCTCACGTGTGAACATGTTGCTGTGTTTCTCTTGTCTGCAGGCAGCAGGAGTTGTCCAACCTACTCCATGAGAAGAAGTATCTAAAGGCCCTGGGTCTAGCCATCAGCCTGGACCAGCCTCACACTGTGCTAACTGTAATCAAAGGTAACTCTCATTCACCTGAACTGCACGTGCGCACACACTGCATTACTACCCACTGTAGTTGTCTTATAACCTCTCATCTTGCCAGTTTGTCACAAAGATAATATTATCTCACCGGAAAATTCAGCAAACCAGTAGTTCCACTCTGTCAGGGGACTGTTTCCGTTTTCCCGCACATCTATGCATGATGTGAAAACAGGAACCCAGCTGGATTCCACAGTGTCACACTTAGTGGACTCAACATGCTGTATGTCATTTCCTTTCGTATTGTCCCATGACACGGTGATTTGTTGTCTGTTGCTGAATGCAGATGAACTTAAAGGAGCATATCAACAATTTTGCATGTTTGAGCCCAATCAATAAATGTTAGTCAATCATTTCCCAAAACATACTGCATACATTTTAGATTTGTTTTTCCTGCCTGCCAGGCAGCTGGTATTAAGTTACAAGTGTAAGAAGTCATCTGTGCGACACTGGAAGGGTTGTATCAGCACACATGTAATTAAGTGTGTGTGTGGTAAATACTGGTCTGATGTATTGTCACTTTTGTGAATAATATGCAGTGGATTGCACTTAGTTATGTCACACTGAAATGATTTTGTCTGCTCTGAAGGACCACACACACACACACACACACACACACACACACACACACACACACACACACACAACAGGAGCTCTTCGGCTGAGCTGCTTTTTTAAATTCACCATGATATTTTTTCTTCGTTTCCAAACAGATGTTTTGTATGAATTTTATGATACAAAATAGTTAGAATTGTGTATGTTTTGTGCATGTTAACAGCCAAGCCATGTTCCACACTAGAATATAATTTCTTCCTAAGTATCGAACCCCTGGACTTTGTGACTTTTGTGGGATTTTTTTTAAACTCCATTTCATTGCTACCTAAATGGAGATTTTTTCAGTAACATTAATGAATTTCCCCATAATGGTAAAGTTTTGGTATTTTTTAATATTTGTTTCTATAATTGTTAATCTTTAATTTTTCTGTTCTGCTTTGTAGTTTTGCATAAGTTCAGGCAACTTTGATGCAGAGCTTCTGTGATCTGCTGTTTTCAGGTTGTTCCATTGATTTTTTTTTTGTTAGCTTTCACAGCTCGGCATTTCAAGGACGTGGCTGTGCCAGTGTGAATGCTGGTTTTGTTGTTTAAACATAAATTACCTCAGTTTAGGGTGTTTGTTACACTAATGACTCAATAAGCTGCCAGTGTTGGCTTCATTCATGATTGAATCTGTCCTTGTCTACCAGTCACTGCTGCAGAAACGTCCCCATGTAGCATTATGCTAACAACAGCATACTTCAGGTAGAAAAAAAGTAATCAAAGAGCATGTGAATGTTTGAACCACAGAATGTTTCCTTCACAGACTTCCACATGCCGTTTCTAAACTCCAAACATGTTGTCATCTGAGTACTCAGCCTTTGCTGCCCTTGGGCTGAGTTTTAGTTGGACAGCTAATGCAGACAAATGTATTTTATTTAATTTGCTCTCAGCAATTCAAAACTATCACAAGGAACATAATTGACTGTAAAAAAAAAAAAAAATTCTAAACTCATTAATGAATTAACCACNCAAGGAACATAATTGACTGTAAAAAAAAAAAAAAATTCTAAACTCATTAATGAATTAACCACTTACTGGCTGTAACTGCAAACAGCCATTAAGAATGATGAGCAGCATTGCAAATGATTCCTGATATTGAAATTGTGGAGACTTCTCAAGGGCGTTGAAAAGAAACTAGATGCATATAAATTAATAGTATGGAATTAAACATTGCATTTTTCATTTTGTATACATTTATATACAAATGGGTTAAAATAAAACCTACTTTAATGTTCTTGATTAATTCACATTGCTTGGATAACATTTTAAAGTCAATAATAATAATTTTATCAATGGAATCCCAAATGGCTCTAAAACACAAATACAGAATGGAGTTAATAGAATATTGTTGGGAGGGATGTTACATGGATGTACTGCAGTAATTATATTGTTCTTAGTGTTACCAAACTAGTCAATGAAGAAAAGTTTGTTCAAATGGCGGGTCACGCTGTGAGGTGAATAATTCTACAGACCTTCATCACCTCATTACAAACTGAAGATGAACAAATGTATGTGAGCAACTTCCTTCTTGTCCTTTGCTGCTCGCAGCGATCCGTCAGGTGGAGGACAACCACAAGCTGTTGGAGAAGACGGTGCTGAAACTCCGACTGGATCAGAAAGGTAACAGGTCAAAGGATTTCCAAAACCGTTCTAATGACGAAGCACAGAGACTGCTAGAAAATGATACAATTTCACATTCAGAAAAGTCAAAATTATTAAATTACTGCCATGATTGAACAACAATTAACGTTTATACTTAAGAAGTAATAAATTTGTCTAAGTTTAATGCAAGTAGCAAAATGTTTCAACATTGGCCCAAAGTCACTCTTGATGAGTCCATATTTTCAGAAAGGATTAAAATAAAGAAAATGCTGGTTTTGCACTAAAGGAACGAACAATATTACAGCCACAACACCGGCTTCTTTTCGGACAAGAAACAGAACAGCAGGACATGGAAAGAAAGTCTACCAGTGGTGGAAGAGAATACAATAAAGTTCATTTCTTTACGCTCCACTCCCATCCCCAACGTGACCCTTCTTCTCAGAGTCGCTTCTGCGTTACTGTGCGGCGTGGAACACCAATGCCAGGAACTGCCTGGACGCCCAGGCTGTCCTCCAGGTGCTGCTCACACACCTGCCTCCTGAAGAGCTGCTGCAGTACCAGGGGGCCCGAACCCACCTGGAGGGACTCATACCATACACAGGTCAGCACAATGTGTGTGTGTGTGTGTGTCTGAACGAGAGGAATGGTATGTGTATGTTGCAGTCAATTGATGTCAAAACACACATTATGAAACAATAAATGAAAGTTTATTCTTTGAAAGCAAAGTGGATATAAACATGGCATTGTGTAGAGGAAACCTGTTTTCCTGTAACCTCTCTGATTAATGGCTTATACAGGTGACTCTAGTTCTTAATAGCAATTTGAAATTGTGAGTCTTTGAAACCTTCTAACCCCCCACCACCACCACCTGGTTCCTCACAGAGAGACACATGCAGAGGATTGGCCGTTTGCTGCAGGCATCCATGTTCCTGGACTACATGTGGCAGAAGATGAGAGTGACAGGAGCACCAGCCAGGTGAGAGACTCCGAGGCAGGGTCCCAGATGCTTCTTTTATCCCGTCAGATCACCGACCGGACAGTTCTTTATCCTGACCCTCTGACCTAAAAGAAAAAAAAAAAATTGAAGCACTGAGCATAGGAAAAGCTGCATTCAGCATCAAAGTTTATGCACTTATATTTTTACAGCCACTCTGACCCCGTGCTGTACCGGACTAAGATTCTCTTGGGTGCGATCTTGTTACATTTGTGTAACTTTGTATTGTGTTGCAACACATAAATCATTCCTTGGGTCAAATTCAACAAAAGAGATGACAAAGATTGCTTTGTTTCTGTCAGGCATAGAAATCCAGGAAATGATGGTAAACATAAATCCATGTGTCACTGACAGAATTTTCTAGAAAAACAGCATTGTCATACTTAATCAAGTGCTGGCACATTTTTTTTTCTTCTTCTGATTGAAGCAATTATAAAACATGAGATCCTGAGAGATGACTATTTGTTTCTTTTTTTTTTCCCCAAGTAAGGTACAATGGCAGATAAAACTGATACCATGCCAGTTACTGTAAATGATACCAGAAAATGGTCAAGTCTGTGAATGCATCAGCAGCCTCAAATATTACGGATTTACTGTAGGAACGATACATGTCAGTGGCAGCAGTATTAAAATTATATGCAAAGCTGTCATTTGAGATTAGTGTTTGTCATTTGTGTTTTGAATTTAACCCATGTTGGCATTTTTTTTTCAGCATGGATCAAGATGAGGAAATGGACACCAGTCCTCTGGCACAGACCCAACCTCTCTTTATGATGGACAGTGGCAGCAGTGAGAACAAACAAGACGAAGACAATCGTGATTATGATTGCGATAGCGGGCATGATGAAGATCTAAACTGCCCAGTAGAGGAAGCGGATGATGATGTCAGTGTCACCAGAAAAGCCTCTGTCAACGGTGAGAAGGCCAAAGCAAATGGCAAGCAGCATTCTGAAAGTGAGGAGAGTTCGGACGAGGAAGAGGAGAGAGATGAAAGCGAGCAAACGACAGCTGAAGCAGTGAAATGTCTCCCAGTCATTTCCACCCTGCAGTGCCAGACTCTCGCCAGCTGATAGGAATCACAAAGCTGAACACAGATGACTTACTCCTGATGCGGAAAACCGCAGGAAGTTGCCTTATTTTGGACCATTAGTTGGAGTGGGACACTGAATGGGTGGCAGAGAGAGAGAGAGAGAGACAGAGAGAGAGAGAGAGAGAGAGAGAGAGAGAGAGAGAGAGAGAGATATCTGCATTCCTCTGCATTCCCCTTCATGGCAGTCTTGTCTTAGAGACTTTTAATCGCATGTCTAATGCCTAAATTGTGCATCATTTCCTCTATCTGGATTTTGAGCAGAATTTTGTGTTATTTAACTGCGTTGAACATTTCGGACAAATGGAAGAAAGGAGGAATGGAGGAAAAAAGAGGTGAATTAACAATCAGGCTTGAAATCAGAGGCGACTTCCTTCACAGCACACCCTTTGTCCGTTTCTGCTGGTCCTGATCTACCGGCTCTACCATAACAACACACAAGGAACGCTTACACACAAGGTTACTTTTGTGACCATGTTTTTATCATTGCATATTCTTATAAAATAAATTGTTCTTTCTGATTTTACACTTTTTTAAAGGAGGTGTGTTTTATGGAACTTGTTGACTTGTGACTGCCTTCATGAAATATAACAGCTTAGTGGAAACTGTTGCGTCAATGGGATTTTCAGCCTTTTTGTTTCCTCATTATTCGTTACAGTTCAGGTGTTGTGTCACGTCTTCATTCTCAACTCTAGACAAAAAGAGTTGCATGGAATGATGAGGATGCAATCCAATACGATGTAAGGATCATAACCAGAATATAGGAACAGAGTAATTTAGATGATGTATGACAAGAAAAAATCTTTTCTACTTTCAGCCTGTCATCCTGTCATCTGCTGTTAAAGTTTGATGATGTTGACCCTGTTGAACTGCTTAGTTCAATTTGATTTATTAGAATGACTATTTCAAACTGTAAAATCAGGAAAATGTTTTAAGGACCATACCAGTGGTTTTGCATGTTTGAGTCCAGTCAGTACTACCCACATGCATGTTACATTCCAACCTTTTTGAAAAGTATATTACTGAAGCGGTACATTTTCCGATTCTTTTTCCTACCTTCCAGGTAGCCATTAGTTTCAGTTCATTCCGGTATGCTATAAAAATAAACTTGTAGAGACTTCAAATATGCTTGAAATGGGTAATCCATCACAGTGAACCACATACTGTTACTATTATTTTTTTTTTTGTCAAAGTTACTTAATTTAACCAGTCCAACATGGGGTCTCAAGGAAGAAAATTTATGTTTCCCCCAGGGAACATAGAAAAGACTGCTTTTACAGAGAAATTAAAATAATCGTACCTTCTACATATGAACATGCATATTAGCAGGCGAAACATTGAATTTTTGTGGTAAGTATCACCTGAACATTTGATTTTGAAAGATTAGGAGATTTGGCAAAAAACACAAAAACTAAAATACTGTTTTATGTTTTGGAAATAGATGGTAGTAATATAATGTGCAGGGTCCTTTAAATATGGTACGTGACAAGACTGAGTTGTACCCTAAATTTAAGGTGCATTGTGTACTATTTACTGTAGGTGTTTAAAAGAATATTTTGAGTATGGTGGAATTTTCCAAAAATGTTTTTTATTATTTATTTCAAGCTCTTCAGTAACATTAATACACCCAAAATGAACAGTCATATTCTGTTTTGCAATTTTCAGTGTTAGCAATATGCATTCTTTAAATTAAAATTGTTTTACACAATATTATGGCAGAATCTGATATTCAGGCTGTCAAACATGCATGTAAGGCATAACACAAGGTTTCCAGTATGGAAAATAGATTATCATTCAAAACAGATCAGGAACAGGAGAGTTTATGAATGATTATTGTCTATCGATTAATTATTTTGTTTGTATACAGTGGGGTCCAAAGGTCTGAGACCACATTGAAAATCTGTGATGTTTTCCATGTAAATAATTATTAAATAATAATTTTCCCCAGGATAAATAAAGGTTTATCTTATCTTAAATATGGAAATAATCAGAAAGTCTGACATCACTAGAAGCTCTTTGGAACATTGTCAAATCATGCTGGGATNGGGGGGGCATGCAAATACTAAGATATTCTGAAATTCATGTACATTTTTCAAAGATTCAACTTTTCACTCAAATTGTCAAGATAATATCTTCATTTGTAATGAAAAATCTTGTATTAAATTCAAAAAGAAAGCAAAATAGGAGCATCTCAGACTTTTGGATCTCACTATGTAATCTGGTTACCTTTAGCTGATTTGGTTGCACATACTTTTACATTGCTTCACATCTTTCTTCAAAGATAACAATATTACATATATTACAATATTAATATAATGCCGCATTACCACTTGAGTCACATTTTGACAATTTTTATAAATGCAAGCCCATTAAAAAACAGATATAGTGCGATATTAGTGCAACCTCAGTACAATCATGGCTTCCCACAGTCATCTTGTGGAATCTGGGACAATGGCTACTACTTCCATTACATCCAAAACCATTTTTTAGACATAATAGCATTCCTGTATATATTCAAACCTTTGTTTTTCTTTTAACAAATGTTTCACCAACAGGTTTATTCTGCAGAGGCTGGAGGAGAGTTGAAGCAGTGGTTGATAAAAATAATTTTGTAATCGAGGGAAACTTCAGCAACCTATAATCTCAGTTTGTGTAGGTGACAGCACACCTCTGGAGGCATTCTTGTGAGTGACAGCAGTGCAGCGGGCGAGGATCTCCTGGGCCTGTGGTCTGGGTGGCACCTTGGGTGTTGTGGGACCCTTGTAGAGATTTGGATCAGAGACACTTTGAGAGATTTTACTCTCCAGGCCACTAGTTGGGGTAAGGCGGTTGCTCATCATGGGAAGAGGTGTATGGCTGAGACGCAGGTCCATTCTGTCATGGCTCCAGCTGAGGGAACTTGCTGAGGAGATGCTGGAGGCATCGCTCAGGCTAAAATCGGTGCTGTCGCTGTCAAAGCTTCCCTCGCTATCCACTGTCAGGCTGCTGTTACGTCTGTCTTCTTCATTCATCTCCACCTTGATTGTGGGTACAGGAAAAGGGCTCACAGTGACGTGGGAGTTGCTGAGGTTGGTAGCTGAGGTTTTGCGGCTTGCAAGCTGAGCAGGGGGGAGTTTAGACAGCAAGTCCAGAGAGCGTGACCTGTGCTTNCGTGGGAGTTGCTGAGGTTGGTAGCTGAGGTTTTGTGGCTTGCAAGCTGAGCAGGGGGGAGTTTAGACAGCAAGTCCAGAGAGCGTGACCTGTGCTTGCTTTCTAGCTGGAGCAGACTGGGCAAGGGGGCGCTGACACGAGGCAGCTGCAGCAGGTTGCCCTGCGAGCGGCTGAGCTGCTGGGACTGCGCCAGGCTTGCGGAGGGCACTTGGAGAGAGCTTTGTCTGTCCGTTTGAAGGACTGCCATACGGACATGGGGGTTATTGTAGGGCTGCAGGTACATGGTAGGAATGTAACCCACTTTACCGTTGTATCTGGTGAAGAGAGGGGAAATGAAAGGTTTCAAACCTGGATATAAGAATCATCAGTCACCATTTTAGCTTTATTCAGTACATCTCTATTATGTGCTTTCACATATGTAACCATTATTGTTAGTGTGACAGAAATCACCTTTTGAAAACAAAGGCAGTGCGTTTATAATACATCCACAACTCGATTTGCCATTTTGCATGAAAATACTGTCCTGCAGTGCTTCTGGACTTAGATTTGTTGCATCCAAACTAATCTAAATCCAGAAACAGCATTAACACTGCAACACTGCCTGGTATTCATTCCTGATCCTCAGTGTGATAGTCTTGCTTTGTAATGTCTATATTGTTTGTAGTTTCAGTGATCCTCACCGAGTCTAATTTGTAGAAGTGCCATTGAATTTGCAGTGCTAATGGACAATTTCCACTTACTTATGAAAAAACACCTACTGTGCTATAATTTTCCTTTGTGGATGTTTTATCATTGGCATGACTTCATAATTTTATTTCTATGGTTTTGTCAGTCGCTAATGGACGTGTTGCACTGGCTTTGGCACCATCCTAAGCACACTCTATTTAGGAATAGTTTTTCTCATAGCTGAAAACATGATGGATGTTGATGTATTAGTTAAAGAGAGTTTGTGCTCTCCAGTGTTAAATACCTGATGAGCCACCAGCCGTTGTCAGACTTCTGCAAGACCTCCACCACTGAACCGATGCTTACAGTTATCTCATCATCTTTGGCGGCCTTGTAGCTCTTAATTGCCATGTACAGCTTTCCTGAGAGATTGGACAGATTACTTTAGTCACAATATTATGTATCATCTCCAGTTACATTTACCTATTACCTAATATGCTCTTGATACTGTATAATTTAAATCTTGTGTGAATCATATCCAAAACTTGGACATTTCTTGACTTGATAGAACTATATTTGGGTAAGTGTTGACACTGTTTGGTCCATGGTGTGTATGGGCTTGTACTTTTTCCATAAGTCCCATCCAGCTCATCTTCTTCCCCATTATTATCATCATCATCATCGAGCTTCTCCAGGTAAGGAGCAGGAAACCAGGCCAAGCGCTTGTCCTCTTTCTCCACAAGCCACCACCCTGAATTAAAACATCACAAACATGGTGCCTTTTAGAGCGATTTTTAACCACTGACAGACACTACAGGCACTGACTGAAGGCTGGCCTGCTCACCTGTTTTGTCTTTGATGAGCACGTCGACTTTTTCGTCCAACGCCACTTTGAAAGGTTTGTTTTTGGTGTCTTTGGTCTCATACGGAGCCACGCAACTGTACGTCTCCGTGACAAACGGTTGGGTGACGTTACCGCCGCCGGTGCCATGTGCTCTACTGACTCCGCCATCATCATCTGAAGGCATGACCACGACGCTGAAGAGGAGAGTCGAGGGTGAGTTTGGAGGTGAATACTCTCCAGAAAAACAATGTGCCATGCGTAAAAGTGGGGTAAATTTGCAAAATTCGTTTTCGACTGGAAGTGGATCCAATAACAATTTAAAATACGTTTTATTTTAAATGTGAATTGCAGTTGATCTTTATCTTTTGCGCAGTAATGTAGTTTTTGAATAATAAGATAGGTGGTGACGCATGACACACGATTTACGCATTAGTTTTGGTGCGTCTTTGGATACTGTAGTTGAACTGTGCTGAAGATTCAGGTTCGATGACATTTGTTTTTTGCATAATTGCGCTGAAGAAATGTTTCTGTATCTTACCCGTTCTTAGAGAACTCCGGCTGCAGGTCCTGGTCTTTTGGACGGAAGAACTGGATCAGGTGTGGAGACTGAGTGACGTGCGCGTCACAGCTCAGAAGATCATTACAATAATTCTGCAGAAACTTCAGGAGCACTAGAGATTTGGCGGGACCCTTCCTCTGACCGCTCCTCTTCATCTTTTTGTCTAAAAGCATATAGAATATATAAAGTAAGAATACTGTATTTGCATAAACTGCAGCTGCAAATTATGCACATATACCTCGAAATTTTGGAATGACTCTGTCTGATTTTTCCAGCCGATTTGTGGGAGGAAATGCTTTCTTCATTTGTTTCTGTTAAATAAAATCAACGTAATTAAAGTAAGAAGTACAAAACTAGAAACAAAAACCAGCAGCTGATGGTATTAATTGTACTCACATGCATTTTCTTGAACTCACGAAAGCTTCTGTACACGACAATGTCATTCTCATCTGACCAAAGCACGGATGTCATGTACATCTAGGAACGGGGAAATGCGGATTTATTACAACGTAGAAAGGCACTGTGGATTTTTTCTTATTTTTGCACAAATGCACCTCCACATATCTTACTTTGCTCTTCTCCTTGTGGATGACTCCAATAAGTCGGATGCTGATGGGATACCTCTGGGCCTCCATGAAGACAGACAAAGATAAAGACAGGATATTAGGATGATCAGAACCAGAAGCCAGTGACCGCTGCCTTGGATTGTGGACTGAAATGTAGAAGCTCTGCAGGTGAATTTATACTCCCTCTGTGTGCAGGTGTGGCTCTGTGACTCAAACCTGTGGAAAATGTTCCTTGTCAGGGAAATTCAGCATTGCTGTAACATTGTAGGTTGCAGCAGCGGGGTGTGGCATGTGTAATTCTACAGGTTAAATTTCACTCGAACACTGAGGGATAAACTGTGACAATTAAATTGGTCTGTTCTTGTTTTCCTATACATTCTGACGTAATACTGCCCAGTTTGACTGATGTTTAGCCCACTGTGGGTGGGTTGCAGCTGATGTGATGGGAGTTGAATGTGGATCAGGTGTATTTAAAGCAGAACCAATAAAAGCTGATGACAGCCTAAAAAGAAAGGGTCACTTCTACTGATGGCTCACCATCCTCTTCCTCCATATCTTCATGCTCATGACTCACATTGTCCTTTTTAATCACTTCATTACTCGCTCACATTCATAATTGCAATTAACTAAGTAAGTCATAAAGAGTCCTACATTTTCCTTTTAGTAAAGAGTTCTTGTAAATGGTAATGAAGTAGGAAGAACTGGATTTTGGTCAGGATGCTTTACATCTATTTTCTGGAAAGTCAAGAGTCAAACTGTCCATTGGAAGAGCTTCCTGATGAATTAGAGCTTAAAAAAAAAAAAAAAAAAAGTTATGCTGAGGAGATTATACATGAGCCAAAGGGATTTTTCACAACCTAGAAATTGAAAATTTTCTGATCTATACAGCATTAACACATCATTAATTCTCCAGTAATGCGCCAATCTTATTTACTGTAAATAAAGCATGCATAGAACGTGGTACCAAAATTTATAATTTTAAGTACCTTGAAGTATATGATAGAGTGTAAAGTGTATACCTTTCTAATGAATCCTAATGCTAAGATTTGGTAAATCCCCTTTATCTTCTGCAGTCAGAAGATAAAGGGGATTATCAAAAACCAAATTACACCAACAATTCAGTTTCACCTTTGACATAATCACACACCTCTATGCTTTGTTACAAAAGAAGGATGAGCTCTATTAAATGCACCAAACTACAATTATTCTGCAAGTGGTTTGCCTTAAAAGGGTATTGGTTCACATATGTAATTTATAATTCATTGAACTCTTGCATACTTTTAGTTTTCAGATTAAAGCTCAATAGATTTGCATTATTTTTGTTTTAGTCTCCATTGACTTCCATCAAAAATGTAATCAAATGCCAAAAATGGCCTAGTGTAAAAAATAATTTCCTCATTATCAAAATATTTGTCTGCAAACAATATGTTGTTAATAATTCACTCATTAGCATTTCAAAGTGCATGTTATCAGTCGTACTGGCAGTTTTAAATTAAATAAATGTATCTGAAATGTGTCAGCCCAGGTATTTGAGTATATTTTTTGATAAAGAAGGACCAGTGGAGATGGTTTACAAGGAACAAAGTTTTCACCTTCCTGATAAATTTCCACAAGGTTTGTTTTGGTATTGTGGCTTAGGTGAACAAATATTTCCTGTTCTTATGGCTTTGTTAGTTTCAGCACGTACGCCAAACATGAGCCACATCAGTCAGTCAACTAGATCTAGTTTTGCTTTCCAGGAAAGCTACTTTGAGGATTAATCATAAACCTGTATTTTATGGTTTATGATTATCAACATCAACATAATCTATAAAAAGCAAATTATGGGCTGTATTTCTGCACATTCTCTTTTATTCAAAGTCCCTAGTTTGAGCTACCAAGAGTGTTTTCTGTGAAAAGCCACATTGATTCAAGAGTAATTTTGTTAGCAAATGTTTACCATCAATTAAACTGTCCTTCCTTCCATAACATATAATTGGTTTACATTCAGTCAGTTTTTAGCATATGTAACATGTTCTATCATGAATATCATTTGACTTGATAATAAAGAAATGGAGATGGAGGAGATAGGCCTGGGTCCCTGCTTACAACTCACACACTCAAACTTCATGGGTTCATGGGTTCAACCCGAGGAAAGCTGCTGGTCCAGATGGAATACCTGGTAAGGTACTGGTGGCATGTGCAAACGAA
>VXCM01003720.1:17065-37541 GCA_014773175.1 Lucifuga dentata | reverse complement strand
CCCCCCCTCTCTCTCCCTCTGACACGCAGCGCTCGCGCCGCTCATATGGGAAAATGCCTCTGAAGGAATTGTCGGCTGGGAAATAAAAAAGACGCGCAGCAGGAAAAGACACATGTCCCTCCACAAAAGTTCCTAAAGCCCCGAAAAGAAGAAGAAGGTGGAGGAGAAGAAAGTGAAGGGGCGGGGGGAGAAAAACAGAGAGAAAGACGGAGAGGAAAACGGAGAAATACAGTTTTAACTCTTTGCGAGGCGGAAAGGAAACGATGTACTGCGCGTACACGATCCCGGGAATGACCGGCAGCTCCCTCATGTACTACTACAACGGCAAGGCGGTAAGACCTCCATCCTCATCCCTCCATCCGCACTTTGAAGCTCTGTGAGTCAGACGGAGGAATAAAGAGACGGAGAGAGAGAGAGAGACAGAGAGAGAGAGAGAGGAGGAGGTGTGAAGGTGAAGACTGTCGCTTTTTTACGCACGAACTTAGCGCTTATTTCTCTGCGTAAAAGTGCGAACGGACTGTGATCTCCCTCTCTCTCCCCCTTCCTCTCTCTCCCTCCATCCGTCTGTCGTGGGTTGATATTGGGAAAAGTAGCGGGGATGTTTGCGTGGAAACTAAAAGTGTGTGTGTGTGTGTGTGTGTGTGTGTGTGTGTGTGGCGGAGAAGTTTGGATATAGAGATGAGAAATGCGCATCGGAGTGATGTGCGTGTGTGCGTGCGTGTCACGTCTCAGCAGCTTTTTCTTTTCTTTTTTTTCCATTAGAAAAACATTTAGGAGTAAAAAAAAAAAAAGTCACTGTTTCTTGCGCTTTTTCTGCGCGTTTTTGCGCATTTTTGCGCGTTCTGTTTCAGGCTGAGAAAAATCCGCCGCATCATGTTTATTTGCTGTTTATTGTTTATTTGTTATTAACGGCTTCTGCGTCACAACAGCAGGAAAATGGGCTTTTAAACGAAATGAATGGAAAATCCTGCTGTGTTCGGTTTTTGTCTTTTTATATTTTATTTTCCACCAAAAAACTGCCGAAATTATATCTGTGACTTCCTGTTAAATTATTACCAATTTTCTTTCATTTAACCAGTAAAATGCTTTTAAAACTAAAATGGAAATCTGTTTGTCTCCTTTATTATACATATCTGTGTTATAACCTACAGCGTTCCACTTTTAATAAAGCATTTATTTTTGTGCAAATAAAATAAATTAAATAAATATCAGCTCCTACAGGCCTAATTTATCCTAAAAGATGAGAAAAAAATCATATTACAAATTCATTTCAGCCAGCAAGTCCATCTAAACCTGTCTGACCTCTTGTGAACCTGTCTGTCTGTCTGTCTGTCTGTCTGTCTGTCTGTCTGTAAAACTGGAAGCAGAGACATGATGGTCTCTGAAGGTGCAAACTAGTTGAAAGATTAAACTAATAGATGTGTGTGTGTGTGTGTGTGTTAAAAGTCAGACAGCANGCAAACTAGTTGAAAGATTAAACTAATAGATGTGTGTGTGTGTGTGTGTGTGTTAAAAGTCAGACAGCAAAGCCACGTGAAGGAGTTTGGTAGAGTTTCATGGTGTAAATTAGTGAGACTGACACCTTTGGGGATTTAAGAGAGAAAACACTGCATTTTCCTACACATCCACCTGTCAGTGAACTATCCATCTCTGTCTGTGTTTGTCTTTGAACGCCTCATATCACTGCTGCAGATTAATAAAGATAAAAAATTAATAAGGAAGTCAAACTAGAACAAACAGGAAAACAACAAACAGGAAAAAGTCAAGAATTTGTTATTATTATTGTTTACTGTATTTACTTTGTTATTATTATTATTGTTTTATAAATAATAATGTTTGGAACGTCTCATGCTTCAGACCTACTGGCCTCTGATTATAAATAAATTTGCCAAATTAGAATTTCTTTAATATCTGTAAATATTTCCATAAAAAACCTCACATTTAGATTTAAACAGACATGAAAGTGAATATTTGTGAACAAAACATCTAAAATGTTGTTTTTATTGCTGCAGTTTTTTACTATTTTTAAAACCCAAAAACTCCAGATCGCTATTTGATTTATTAATTAGCTGAAGTTAGCATGATTAGCATGATTTAAATTCTGATTTAAATTTAAATTTTTTTATTGTGACCTGGTTTTAGGCGTGTGTGTGTGTGTGTGTTTAGTGTGTAAATGTGAATTTAGCAGCTTTAAAACATGAATTAACAGAATCAGTTCATTCATCCTGTTACTGATTTCTGACACACACACTGACCTGTGTGTGTGTGTGTATGTGTATGTGTGTGTAGGTATGTGCGTGTGTGTGCGTGTGTATAAACAGAGGCTTCGTTGTTTGAATCCCGCCTAGACTTTCACCAACAGTCGTCTTCTGTCCGCTTGGCGTTCCTGGTTTTCAGGCTTCATCCTGGTTCTTCCAGCGTTTTGCCGGCTGCTTGGCGGGAACGCCGGCCTGCTCACCGTATACGACTTTGGCACGGACGTACGAGCTTTTTGTAGCTGCTGTCTTAGCACAGAGGCCTTCTTTGTGCATGTGTGTGTGTGTGGGGCTGTTGTGGCGGCTGATGTTGGCGATGCCACGGGGCTCGCCGTGCCACGGGGCTCGCCGTGGAGCGGCTTGGAGCCACATTGTTTGGCTGCTGGATGGAGCTTTGTGCCGGTGGTGTTGATCTGGTGCCAAACACTTTCTGTCTTCACACACGCACACACACAGCCTGTGTGTGTGACTCTAAACGTGTTTACACGCTTCCACTGCAAAAACACACAGAAAACCTACAAAACATCAACTTTGCCGTCATTCATTAAACTCGTTTAAAAGCTCTTTAAATTTTTGACCAAAATCAAATCTGTGCAGATTCCTGTGATGTCATCGATCATTTTCCACATGAAGGCAGCAGCAGCAATGAGCCACAGCAGCAACGAGCCGCAGTGTTGCAGCTCTGCAGGCTTTGCAGCTGTTTTTTTTTTTTTTTTTTTTTTTTGGTGGTTTTGGTTATTGTTGTTGAGAACGGAGTCGTGGAGGGAAAGTGGGACATGGAGGTTCCACGTTCAGAGAGAGAAACGGACTGAATCAGAAAGGATCTGTTTGGACAAAATAAAGAGTTTTTTGTTTGTCAGGATGAATCTGAGTTTTGGTTTGTGGAGGATCTTTAGTTTGAGGTTTATTATCAGGTTTTGGTTTTAGTTTTGAAGCTGAGGTTTAGGTTCAGGGTTTTGGGGTTGATGGGGGTATGGAGGTCTGGGCTCCAGTTAGCGTCTGCGGTCTCGTGGCTTAATGAGGCGGCAAAGCTAAAACAAAAGGCCTGGATTCAAACGCCTCAGCCGGATGCTTTTATGATGCTAACGCAGCTTCTGAATATTCAGACGCTTTGAAAGAGAGCCAGCAAAATATAAAATCAAAAAATATATCAACAAAATATAAAACCTAAAAATACATCAACAAAATATAAAATCTAAAAATATATCAACAAAATATAAAACCTAAAAATACATCAACAAAATCTAAAAATATATCAACAAAATATAAAATCAAACAATATATCAACAAAATATAAAATCTAAAAATACATCAACAAAATATAAAACCTAAAAATATATCAACAAAATATAAAACCTAAAAATACATCAACAAAATATAAATCTAAAAATACATCAACAAAATATAATACCTAAAAATATATCAACAAAATATAAATCTAAAAATACATCAACAAAATATAAAACCTAAAAATATATCAACAAAATATAAAACCTAAAAATACATCAACAAAATATAAAACCTAAAATACATCAGCAAAATATAAAACTTAAAAATATATCAACAAAATATAAAACCTAAAATACATCAACAAAATATAAAACCTAAAAATATATTAACAAAATATAAAACCTAAAAATATATCAACAAAATATAAAACCTAAAATACATAAACAGAATATAAAACCTAAAAATATATTAACAAAATATAAAACCTAAAAATATATCAACAAAATATAAAACCTAAAAATATTTCTTTTCCTCTTTTCTGACTGTCATTTAGATTTATATTCACTTGTGAATTTATATCCAATTAATTTTATTTTCATTTACATTTATTGATGTAACAATATCGGTCAGAAATTATTTTTAAAGATGTAGAAATATAATTAATATATTATTACATTAATAGCCAAATATGAGTAAAATCAAAACTTAAAAATCATTATTGCATCTGATAATTTTTCAGCTTCAGTTATGTTTCATAATAATACAGCATTTATATAAATATATATATAAATATATTACAATCATTTTCTTTTTTTCACATTATTCATTTCATTTACAGGCCAATCTAGAAGAGGTTAAAGGTCACGCTTCCCTTTTAAAATGAATGTTTACTAAAAAGAACATTTATTTATTTAAAACAACAGTTCTGTCATTTTAATTACTATTCATCAATATAAATGTAACATTTACAATATATTAAAATAACATGAAAATATTTTAATGCCTGTAAAAATCCACCTAAATATAAAAAATGTGTGAGATTTTACGTGTTCGTGAATGTTCATTTATGTTTTCTTGTAAAATATTAAATCTAAATATAAAACTTTGACGGCTGCAGCAGAATATATGCTATATTATAATATAGTATAAATGTATTTGTATTATAATATATTTCCTTGCTTGTCCTTAAACAAGCAAGGAAAACAGTGTCCGATCCAAGATTCATATTCTTCATGTACTCCATGAAGAATATGAACTCTTACCATCAGGTCGAAGGTATCGGCTGTCTAAGTGTGGCTCAAATAAATATAAATTCTCCTTCGTGCCTTCTTCAACAAAATTACTGAATAAAAACTAGGGATGAATTAAGATCAACATCATAATGTAGGGTTTTTTTTTTTTGTTTTTTTGTTTTTTTTTTATCAGTAGCACTGTGGCTTTTAGCAGTGTATTATTGTATATTGTATATATATGTATTTAGCACATGGCACATTGATCTTTTAATGATACAGTGATTGTTACAATGTTAGGTTTGAATGTAGAATGGATGTGTGTATGGAACAGCACCCCGATGCCCGAGCCAGATTTCTCCATGGAGACAAATAAAGTTGACCTTTGACCTTTGACCTTTGATATTATACAGATTATTTCTGCACACTTCGTGTGTGTGTGTGTGTGTGTGGAGCAGAATGGGTTGACATTCTTTGGATAGCTGGAAGTTTCCACGCCGGCATGTCCGTGGAGACGAAACATGCCTGTGTGTGTGTGTGTGTGTGTGTGTGTGTGTGTGTGTGTGTGTGTGTGTGTTGATGTTTGACTGAGCGACTGCCAGCCTGAATGTGAAGGTCAGGAAGCAGACAGATAGGAGGAGGAGAAGGAGGTGAAGGAGGAAGAGGAAGAGGAGAAGGAAGGAGGAGAGGAGGAGGAAGGCCGCAGCAGCTGAAGTCTGGCTGATGTTGACTCAGATCCACATGATGAAGAAAAATCTGATAATTTAAGTTTTGTTTTTTTTTAAATAAACATAAACAATCATTTCTGTCAAATGACTGATAAGTTCTGAGCCTAACTGAGAGTTCCAGACGTCCTTGTGTCGTGATCTGGACAGGACGCGTCATGTGATCTGTAGCTGCTGATGTTTTCTCTCAGACGTTTTGGCCGTTTGAAATCAGGTGATGATGATGTCATAGACGACGACGTCATGTTGTTGGGATAGAAATCGTAAAGCATGTGGAGGCAGAGGGAGATTCTGTGAATAAAAATCCAGCAATGTGTGAAGGCTGGAAAGGAACAAAGCAGGAAGTGGGTGGAGCTAAAGAGGCTCTCATACCGCTGTGGGCGTCCTGACTCTCAAGAAGCTCATCGTGGTCGTCATGGCAGCACGAGGACACGAGGACAGTCTGTTCCAGCGCCGCATCGTGTCCACTTCCAAATCCTGTCTGTGCTAAACACTCATGGAGCGTTCTTCATAGGCTTACTACTTATCAATCAACCCTTTAGGAGTTTCACTGTGTGTCTTTGTGTGTGTGTGAGAAACCACTTTAAACTGGCCCTGTGGAAGTGACACACATTGCTGAGCCCCCATACATGCGTGCACAAACACACACACCCACACGCACTCACACACACATACACACACACACAGACACTCTAAAGCATCAAGTCTTCATCATCAAGTAGAAAATTAGGTTATTGTGTGTGTGTGTGCATGTGTGTGTGCGTGTGTGTGTGTGCGGACGCGTGTGCGCGCGCATGTGTGTATATGTGTGCATGCATGCGTGCGTGCGTGCGTGTGTGTGTGTGTGTGTGTGTGTGTGTGTGTGTGTGTGTGTGTGCATGTGTTTTACTGGGTCAGTCATGCTGTGTTGATGTGTCCGAGCGGCTGCATGGACTCACAGATAAACACGGACAGCTGCTACACAATAAACAACACAACAACATACCTGACTTTTCCTCATGACGTTAGTGTGTTAACACACTATGTGTGTTGAAATAAGTGTGTTTGTTGAATGTTTGTGTGTCGTGATTCTCAGCATGAATTTTCTGTTGAATAACTCATCTATCTATCTATCTGTCTGTCTGTCTGTCTGTCTGTCTGTCTGTCTCTGTCTGTCTGTCTATCTCTCTGTCTGTCTGTGTCTGTCTGTCTGTCTATCTCTCTATCTGTCTGTCTGTCTCTATCTGTCTATCTATCTATCTGTCTATCTGTCTAGAAAAGCTCATGCGTGTGAACATCTGGATGACGTCATTTTGTCTGTTTTTGCTTTGTGTCCATTTTCACTTTGTTCTTTGCTGCTGTTTACACTCAAACGCATCACAAGGCGACAGCACCACACACACACGCACACACACACACACACAGACACACACGCACACGTGTCTGTGATGGTCTATGGCATCCAGCCCTCGGTCGCCGTGGTGACGNGACACACACGCACACGTGTCTGTGATGGTCTATGGCATCCAGCCCTCGGTCGCCGTGGTGACGGATGCTGCACGGCTCCTATAAGATCTGTGTTTTCAAAGAGGAGTTAATACCTGCTCGTGCAAAGAAGAAAGAGAATGAAGGAGTGAGAAAGAAAGAAAGTAATCAGTGCTTTGATCTGATCCTTTATTATTCCAGCGTAGGCCAAATAATGCCGTCCTGATTGTGCTGCTGGCAGCGGCGAGCGGCCATATGTTCACCATTACGGCTCTTCAGCATGAAGCTCACTGTCCGTTTAAACGCTCCACTTTCTCTCATGGCCACGAAAAGCCTTCATTTATTAGATTACAGGCCGCGGCGGAGTGGACATTGTTGAATGGCGTGATTTTCAGGGATACAGG
The DNA here is from genome assembly GCA_014773175.1 of Lucifuga dentata. Classification (NCBI taxonomy): domain Eukaryota; kingdom Metazoa; phylum Chordata; class Actinopteri; order Ophidiiformes; family Bythitidae; genus Lucifuga; species Lucifuga dentata. The sequence goes on along the minus strand of VXCM01003720.1, from coordinate 30,234 downwards.
AAGGTCGTCAGGATGGTAACAGTTTCAGGACGTGACCGTTTAAGGACGTGACGGTTTCAGGACGTAACAGTTTAAAGATGTAATGGTTTCAGGACATGACGGTTTCAGGATGTAACGGTTTCAGGACGTAACTGTTTAAAGATGTAATGGTTTCAGGACGTGACGGTTTAAGGACGTGATGTTTAAGGATGTAACGGTTTCAGGATGTAACAGTTTCATGACGTAACGGTTTCAGGATGTAACGGTTTCAGGACGTAACTGTTTAAAGATGTAATGGTTTCAGGACGTGACGGTTTAAGGACGTGATGTTTAAGGATGTAACGGTTTCAGGATGTAACAGTTTCATGACGTAACGGTTTCAGGATGTAACGGTTTCAGGACGTAACTGTTTAAAGATGTAATGGTTTCAGGACGTGACGGTTTCAGGATGTAACGGTTTAAAGATGTAATGGTTTCAGGACGTGACGGTTTAAGGACGTGATGTTTAAGGATGTAACCGTTTCAGGATGTAACAGTTTCATGACGTAACGGTTTCAGGACGTAACGGTTTCAGGACGTAGCATTTTAGGACGTAATGGTTTAAAGATGTAATGGTTTAAGGACGTGACAGTTTAAAGACGTGACAGTTTCATGACATAACGGTTTCAGGACGTAACTGTTTAAAGATGTAACGGTTTCAGGACGTGACGGTTTCAGGATGTGACGGTTTCAGGATGTAACGGTTTCAGGATGTAACGGTTTAAAGATGTAATGGTTTCAGGACGTGACCGTTTCAGGACATAACATTTCAGGATGTAACTGTTTAAAGATGTAACATTTCAGGATGTGACGGTTTCAGGACATAACTGTTTAAAGATGTAACGGTTTAAGGACATGACAGTTTAGGGACGTGATGGTTTAAGGACATGACGTTTAAGGATGTAACGGTTTAAGGATGTAACGGTTTCAGGATGTAACAGTTTCATGACGTAACGGTTTCAGGACGTAACGGTTTCAGGACGTAGCATTTTAGGACGTAATGGTTTAAAGATGTAATGGTTTAAGGACGTGACAGTTTAAAGACGTGACAGTTTCATGACGTAACTGTTTAAAGATGTAACGTTTCAGGACGTAACTGTTTAAAGATGTAACGGTTTCAGGACGTAACTGTTTAAAGATGTCACGGTTTCAGGACGTGACGGTTTCAGGATGTAAAAGTTTCGGGATGTAATGGTTTAAAGATGTAATGGTTTCAGGACGTGACCGTTTCAGGATGTAGCATTTCAGGATGTAATGGTTTAAAGATGTAATGGTTTAAGGATGTGACAGTTTCATGACGTAATGGTTTCAGGACGTAACTGTTTAAAGATGTAACGTTTCAGGACGTAACTGTTTAAAGATGTAATGGTTTCAGGACGTAACGGTTTCATGACGTAACCGTTTAAAGATGTAACAGTTTCATGACATAACGGTTTCAGGAGTAGCAGTTTCAGGACGTAACGGTTTCAGGACGTGACGGTTTCAGCATGTGACGGTTTCAGGATGTAACGGTTTAAGGATGTAACGGTTTAAGGATGTAAGTTTCAGGACGTAACGGTTTCAGGATGTAACGGTTTAAGGAAAGGACGTAACAGTTTCAGGATGTAACGGTTTCAGGACGTGACGGTTTCAGGACGTAACGGTTTAAGGATGTAATGGTTTAAGGATGTAGCGGTTTCAGGACGTAACGGTTTCAGGACGTAACGGTTTCAGGACGTAACGGTTTCAGGATGTAACGTTTCAGGACATAAAGGTTTCAGGATATAATGGTTTAAGGATGTAACGGTTTAAGGAAAGGACTTAACGGTTTCCTGATGCAACGGTTTCAGGATGTAACGGTTTAAGGATGTAATGGTTTCAAGATGTAACAGTTTCATGACGTAACGGTTTAAGGACGTAATGGTTTCATGACGTAAGGGTTTCAGGACGTAACGGTTTAAGGATGTAACGGTTTCAGGATGTAACTGTTTCATGACGTAACGGTTTCAGGATGTAACGTTTCAGGACGTAACAGTTTAAGGATGTAACGGTTTCAGGACGTAACAGTTTCAGGACGTAACAGTTTCATGACATAACGGTTTCAGGGTGTAATGGTTTCAGGACGTAACGGTTTCATGACGTAACGGTTTTGGGACGTAACGGTTTCAGGATATAGCGTTTCAGGACGTAATTGTTTAAAGATGTAATGGTTTAAGGATGTGACAGTTTCATGATGTAACGGTTTCAGGACGTAACTGTTTAAAGATGTGACGATTTAAGGACATGACGGTTTAGGGACGTGACGATTTAAGGATGTAATGGTTTAAGGATGTAACAGTTTCAGGACATAACAGTTTCATGATGTAACAGTTTCATGACATAACGGTTTCAGGAGTAGCAGTTTCAGGATGTAACGATTTCAGGATGTGACCGTTTCAGGATGTAATGGTTTAAGGATGTAACGGTTTAAGGATGTAAGTTTCAGGACGTAACGGTTTCAGGATGTAACGTTTCAGGACGTAACAGTTTAAGGATGTAACGGTTTCAGGACGTAACAGTTTCAGGACGTAACAGTTTCATGACATAACGGTTTCAGGGTGTAATGGTTTCAGGACGTAACGGTTTCATGACGTAACGGTTTTGGGACGTAACGGTTTCAGGATATAGCGTTTCAGGACGTAATTGTTTAAAGATGTAATGGTTTAAGGATGTGACAGTTTCATGATGTAACGGTTTCAGGACGTAACTGTTTAAAGATGTGACGATTTAAGGACATGACGGTTTAGGGACGTGACGATTTAAGGATGTAATGGTTTAAGGATGTAACAGTTTCAGGACATAACAGTTTCATGATGTAACAGTTTCATGACATAACGGTTTCAGGAGTAGCAGTTTCAGGATGTAACGATTTCAGGATGTGACCGTTTCAGGATGTAATGGTTTAAGGATGTAACGGTTTAAGGATGTAAGTTTCAGGACGTAACGGTTTCAGGATGTAACGGTTTAAGGAAAGGACGTAACAGTTTCAGGATGTAACGGTTTCAGGACGTGACGGTTTCAGGACGTAACGGTTTAAGGATGTAACGGTTTCAGGATGTAACGGTTTCATGACGTAACGGTTTCAGGATGTAACGTTTCAGGACGTAACAGTTTAAGGATGTAACGGTTTCAGGACGTAACAGTTTCAGGACGTAACAGTTTCATGACATAACGGTTTCAGGGTGTAATGGTTTCAGGACGTAACGGTTTCATGACGTAACGGTTTTGGGACGTAACGGTTTCAGGATATAGCGTTTCAGGACGTAATTGTTTAAAGATGTAATGGTTTAAGGATGTGACAGTTTCATGATGTAACGGTTTCAGGACGTAACTGTTTAAAGATGTGACGATTTAAGGACATGACGGTTTAGGGACGTGACGATTTAAGGATGTAATGGTTTAAGGATGTAACAGTTTCAGGACATAACAGTTTCATGATGTAACAGTTTCATGACATAACGGTTTCAGGAGTAGCAGTTTCAGGATGTAACGATTTCAGGATGTGACCGTTTCAGGATGTAATGGTTTAAGGATGTAACGGTTTAAGGATGTAAGTTTCAGGACGTAACGGTTTCAGGATGTAACGGTTTAAGGAAAGGACGTAACAGTTTCAGGATGTAACGGTTTCAGGACGTGACGGTTTCAGGACGTAACGGTTTAAGGATGTAACGGTTTAAGGATGTAGCGGTTTCAGGACGTAACGGTTTCAGGACGTAACGGTTTCAGGATGTAACGTTTCAGGACATAAAGGTTTCAGGATATAATGGTTTAAGGATGTAACGGTTTAAGGAAAGGACTTAACGGTTTCCTGATGCAACGGTTTCAGGATGTAACGGTTTAAGGATGTAATGGTTTCAAGATGTAATAGTTTCATGACGTAACGGTTTAAGGACGTAACGGTTTCATGACGTAAGGGTTTCAGGACGTAACGGTTTAAGGATGTAACGGTTTCAGGATGTAACGGTTTCATGACGTAACGGTTTCAGGATGTAACGTTTCAGGACGTAACAGTTTAAGGATGTAACGGTTTCAGGACGTAACAGTTTCAGGACGTAACAGTTTCATGACATAACGGTTTCAGGGTGTAACGGTTTCAGGACGTAACAGTTTCAGGACGTAACGTTTTCCTGACATAACGGTTTCAGGATGTAACGGTTTCAGGATGTAACGGTTTCAGGATGTGACAGTTTCATGATGTAACGGTTTAAGGACGTAATGGTTTCAGGACATAACAGTTTCATGACATAATGGTTTCATGTCGTAACGGTTTAAGGACATAACGGTTTCAGGATGTAACGGTTTCACGTCATAACAGTTTCAGGACATAACACTTCAGGGCATAACACTTTAAGGGCATTCCTGACATGAAGAGGTCAAAGGTTAAAATCTCTGCAAAGAGGAAGTTGAAGGCTTAATTTTCATGTTTGTGGTTCAGTTTTCGTGTTTCAGCTTCAGTGAAACTCCAGCAGAGAAACGGCGGAATTTTATGGGAAAATAAATAACCTGGAACTTATTTTATTTGGGTTCTGGTTATTTTGTAACAATGGAAGTTTTACTGTTTTATATTGTAATTATATCGTTAATATATTTTTATCAGGCTGATTCGACTCAAATCGAAACAACAGCAACAAATCTTACAGCAAAAACCTTTTCAGAATAAAAGCATTTATTTTATTCATTTCTTTACAACATCATTTCAGTCACGTTTTCTAAATAAAGTCACGTTAATTTAAATTCTAAATGTGGGAAAAAATAGAAATTAAGTCAATTTTGATGTCGGGTTTTTTTTGTTTTTTCATCCTCTGCCATCGCTCTCATCCTGTGGCAGCCATCTTGTTCCCTTTCGTTTGGGTTGGAGTGCGAGCCCGATTCACCGATCGGCACATCACGTTACCGTGGTGAACGAGGCTCGGCAGCCCATCAGCAGCCTGTATCACCGTGGCAACGGGATCGCTGTGACCCAGCATCCCACTGCTCCCAACTCTCCATCTGCACCCGCTTCAATAATTAACATGCCATGGCAGCCATCTTAGCATTTGGCTGGGTTTTTAGGTGCCTGGCGGCGTGTTGCCTCAGTAACGGGTCCCCGTGACCCGCCGCTTGGGTGCTGGCAGCGGTCACATTGGACTCTCAAACTTTCTGAGTTGTGATGAAAAAGCCACGGCGGCCATGTTAGAGGAGTAAACGAAAACACATACACACACGTCGCAGACTGAAATTATCCTCTTGCATCCAAATTACATCATCTATATTCTGACATGTTGTTACCTTAAAGCTCGTGTGTTTTTTAACTTAAAACCGTCAGTTATTTTCAGGATGTTTCAGGTATTTTTAGTGTGCAGCAGCCGTGCACGTTGGAGCCGTGCACATTGGATGCCGCTTGTGCATGTGTACATGTGTACATGTGCAGTTTGGCGTCCTCTTATTTTACCTTATTTCCTGTCTGATATTTATTCATTGAGCTTTATTTTAACACAGAAAACAGATCAGAGTGAAAACTTGACAAGTTATGAAAGATAAAATACAGAAACATGTATAAATAATATACAGAAGTAAAAAAAAAAAACGGCATTGAAAACACATAAAATGTCCTGCAAAATATATAGAGTAAAATAAAATATAGAAATTATACATGACAAACTGATAAGTAAAGAGCAGAATAACAAAAAAAATCATAAATACACTTTCAGAGAGAATATTTCTGTGGGACTTTACACACACACACACACACACACACACACACACACACACACGCTCATCCTCCTACACTTGTTCTCACCCTGACAGCTTGGCTGCTGCAGAGAGCAGAGGTCTTATTGGCTGCCTGCCCTGTAATGAGCGTTTTGATTGGCTGTTGGGCTGTGTGCCATGATGGTAGCTGAGAGAAAGTGTCTGTGTGTGTGTGTGTGTGTGTGTGTTTCATGATGATGATGATGGCAGCAACAGCCAATCAAAATGCTTGTCACAGACTCTCTCACTCTGTCTCATTATCTTTCTTTCTCTATTTCTCTCGCTGCCTGTTTTTCTGTCTCTCTCTCTTTTACGATTGGTGTGTGTGTGTGTGTGCGTTTGTGTGTGTGTGTGTAAAGTCCCACAGAAGTCTTGTCTCTCTCTGAAAGTTTGAGATTGTTTTTAATTACTTCATCAATTGATTATTTATAAAAACACTTAATGAGCTGTCAGAGCGCCAACTGGCTCAAAACCAACTAACATCTCTCTCTCTCTCTCTCTCTCTCTCTCTCTCTCTCTCTCTCTCTCCCTCCCCTCTGCTTTTCTCTCTCATTCACCTGTCTCCCTTTTTGTCTGCATCATGTGACAAGCAAATTGGTGATTCGTTTGTTCGTTCGTTCTGTCGTTTATTCTTTCTTTTTCTTTCTTTCTTTCTTTCTTTCTTTCTTTCTTTCTTTCTTTCAGAACTTGTTTTCCACATGGGGTCGGCCGTCTATAAATCATTCCAGATTCAACTTAATTTCCCTTTAAATCCTGAAAAATGGATTTGGCTGTTTGGTTTGTGGGCACGCTGCCCAGCTGTAGTGCCCTTGAGCAAAACACTGAATCCCCACATGTCGCAGGTGGATGACCTCTGAACTTCCTAAAAAAAAAAAAAAAAAAANAAAAAAAAAAAAAAAAAAGACTAGTTTTGCCATTGGGAATTCATGCCATAAATATGACTCAGATAAACAGACACATATGGGCAACAACACACACACACACACACACACACACACACACACACATACACACACACACACACACANTAAACAGACACATATGGGCAACAACACACACACACACACACACACACACACACACACATACACACACACACACACACATGCTCTTCTTCACGTGTTGTGGTCCAAACAGGAACAGACATGTTGGATGAAGAGATGATTTCGGGCTGAATTGGGTTTCTACCTCTCTCTGTCATACTGAGTTTGTCTGAATTTATTTGTGTGTGTGTGTGTGTGTGTGTGTGTGTGTGTGTGTGTGTGTGTGTTTGTATAGCTGAGAATGATAAAGATTAAAAATCCTCTGTCCTGTTTGTCTTTACGTCTCTCAGGTTTCTTTGAAGGATTTTTTTTTTCGTTTTTGATGAAGCTAGGTTACTTCCTGCCTTTGTGCTAAGCTATGCTAAAAACATTCCATCATGACGGCTACAAAGCTAATGTTTGCTCCTTGGGAGTGGTTGTAGCTTGGTACTAAAATGTTAAAGCTAGCTGAACGCATGCTAGCTGGGCTAAGTGTAAAAACAAGAAGTAATATCAGTGTTTAGAAAAGTAAAGTTTTATTTTGTTGGATTTTTTCAAAGATTTGACCAACAGAGGACGCTAGTGTCTGTTTTTTATATTTCACTAAACAAAATTATTTTGTCTTTTGATGGAGTTAAGCTAGCAGTTTCTTCCTGCTTCCAGTCTTTGTGCTAAGCTAGGCTAAACACTACTTTACAAAAAGACAAAACACTAATGCTAGCTACTGAGAGTGGTTGTAGTGTTAGCTTGGTGCTAAAACTGCAAAGCTAGCCAAACACATGCTAATAGAGCCACAACAAAAGGTAAAAACAAACTATAACATCTGATTGTCAAAGAAAGCTTTATTTTCTTAGATTTTTCAGTTATTTGACTAAATTTTCACATAGCCTAGCAGCAACGCAAGCATCCTAAAACCACAATGTCTACTTTTTATGTTCAATAAATAACATAGCTTCTCTTTAGGCTAACAGTTTCCCCGTTTGTATTCTTTGTGCTAAGCTAAGCTAAGCTCACCTTGGTTCTATCTGAAATCAATTCCTAAAATTACAGTGACTCATTTTTACATTTTTTATTTTGGCACCATTTGAATAAACAAGATAAAACGAGCTGTAACATGACGTTTATTACACATTTATTTACAGTGAATATAGAGTTTTAAATAATAATATCAGCTGAATAAAAATTTAACTGAAAAGAAAATGATTAAAATTTTACAGTTTGTCATCAGTAAAGATGCTTGCATGCAGTGCTCTGTGTGTGTGTGTGTGTGTGTGTGTGTGTGTGTGTGTGTGTTAGCATTTCAAGGCATTCAGTCTGAAGCGTGTGTGTTGTTATTTTGCGTGTCGCTCCGGCTGTCAGGCTGCGCCGGTCGAGGCGAGCACCCGGTAACCGTCGCTGGCAGTCGGCAGCATATGGCGGTAATTAAATCAAAGGAAATTGGTGAAAAGGAAAAAAAACCGCCGCGTGGCGAGTTCGGCAGAATAACTCCTCGTGTCTTGAAAGGAAAATGTGAGAGTAATAAAACGAGTGTGGAAGAGACTCGTAAAGACTCGTCACCTGTGGAGATCTGTTTGTTGTTCAGGCTGAGAAAGCTGCTCGCAGTCAACACGCACGCACATGCACACACACACACACACGCACACGAACACACATACACACAGGTACTACACACAGATTGTGATGGTTCACACGTGTGCTGACAGACGCACAAATCACCTTGTTACTCAGTTGCACAGATGGAGAAAGCATGCACACGCGCACACACACACACACATTCTCATACAATAGATTTCAAACAAAGGAATAGTTTTCCTGCTTGACTCAGATGAAAAAAGTCTCAGTTTTGTATCTGTGCTTTTTTTAAACAATTATTAATTTTAGTTTTAATTATCAATGCATATTATTCATGTTATTCATTTTATTTTATGCACATACACGTTAAATATATGTTGCTTTTTTGTTGTTGTGTGTATGTAACGAACATACCTGTATTATTTGTTTATTTGAGGTTATTTTATGCTGCAGTTCGTTTGTATTTTCTCTTTTTGTGACGATTTCAACTTAAGCTGGAATTTGTTGTTACGAAAGAAAAAATCCAGTTTTTGTGTTTGTTGTTAAATCCTGAACAGCATCAGAAACGTGAAAGAAATAACAACTCATGTTAGGTTGTTACGGATGTGTCAGGTTGTTACGGATGTGTCAGGTTAGGTTGTTACGGACGTGTCAGGTTAGGTTGTTACGGACGTATCAGGTTAGGTTGTTATGGACGTGTCAGGTTACGTTGTTATGGATGTGTCAGGTTAGGTTGTTACGGACATGTCAGGTTATGTTGTTATGGATGTGTCAGGTTAGGTTGTTACGGACATGTCAGGTTACATTGTTATGGAGGTGTCAGGTTGCATTGTTACGGACGTGTCATGTTGTTACGGACGTGTCACGTTAGGTTGTTATGGACCTGTCAGGTTACATTGTTACGGACGTGTCAGGTTGTTATGGATGTGTCAGGTTAGGTTGTTACGGACGTGTCAGGTTAGGTTGTTACGGGCGTATCAGGTTACGTTGTTATGGATGTGTCAGGTTAGGTTGTTATGGATGTGTCAGGTTAGGTTGTTACGGACGTGTCAGGTTAGGTTGTTACGGACGTGTCAGGTTGTTATGGATGTGTCAGGTTAGGTTGTTACGGACGTGTCAGGTTATGTTGTTATGGATGTGACAGGTTAGGTTGTTATGGACATGTCAGGTTACATTGTTACGGACGTGTCAGGTTGTTATGGATGTGTCAGGTTAGGTTGTTACGGACGTGTCAGGTTAGGTTGTTATGGACGTATCAGGTTAGGTTGTTACGGATGTGTCAGGTTACGTTGTTATGGATGTCAGGTTAGGTTGTTATGGACGTGTCAGGTTACGTTGTTATGGATGTGTCAGGTTAGGTTGTTACGGACGTGTCAGGTTAGGTTGTTATGGACGTATCAGGTTAGGTTGTTACGGATGTGTCAGGTTACGTTGTTATGGATGTCAGGTTAGGTTGTTATGGACGTGTCAGGTTACGTTGTTATGGATGTGTCAGGTTAGGTTGTTACGGACGTGTCAGGTTAGGTTGTTACGGACGTATCAGGTTAGGTTGTTACGGATGTGTCAGGTTACGTTGTTATGGATGTCAGGTTAGGTTGTTATGGACGTGTCAGGTTACGTTGTTATGGATGTGTCAGGTTAGGTTGTTACGGATATGTCAGGTTATGTTGTTATGGATGTGTCAGGTTAGGTTGTTACAGACATGTTAGGTTATGTTGTTATGGATGTGTCAGGTTAGGTTGTTATGTATGTGTCAGGTTAGGTTGTTACGGACGTGTCAGGTTATGAATGAAAAAAGTTGTAAATTCATAAACAGACTGCGGCAAAAATTATGCTGAAATTTAGAAAAAATACAAATTTGTGGTTATGAAAAAATCAAGCGTTTACTTTTTATAGAATGATATGAAAATGTCTGGCATACATATTAACTGAAATGAGTGTGTGTGTGTTTATGAAGGCTTCATTGCTTTGAAAAGCCATAGTGTGATTCGTTCTTTGCTTCCTCTGATGGATATTTCTCCACTCTGACACACATAAACACACATGCGTGCGCACACACATACACACTAGTCCCCTGACTCTGGCTATTTCCTGTGTCAGGGGAACATTATAAAGCCACATTATGTTTGCTATGAGTCTCTGCTCCCCCTTCGCTGAAATGATGTGTGTGTGTGTGTGTGTGTGTGTGTGTGATATGAGAGCAACATACTCAATTTCCTGGGAAAGGAGATGTGAAAGGCCAAGATATTACAAACACACACACACACACACACACACACACACACACAAACTCTAACACACACAATAAACTGTACGTGGTTTTTCAGTTACTCAGTCTTGATGAATATGCAGATCATTTGATAGTATAATTTTGTGTAGGTATTGATTTATAGATTATGGATTGTATAAATTGAAGGAGTTGTTTATCTTCAGGAAGTCATATAGACATGATTTAAATACTCATGTATGAACTCATTTCGTGCATTTGTTGCATGTTCTGAAAAGCCAGAGGCGGTGATTTCTGTGTTCACACGGCTCAGTCGACGCGTCACGCCGTGGAAGTCGTGTGAGCCGATGGTGACGTTGAGAATTCACCTGGTGAGACTCCTGCAGAGACGACCGAAAATTCAGACTTCAGAAACTTCATCACAGCTAATCAGGCTGCAGACTGCAGGTCACATGACAGTCACATGATCAGGCTGAAATCATGCTTAAACTATGTCTGCCTGCCGTTACCGTGTTTCTTATCAGCGAGCTGCACGCCGTCTTCCTGCTGCGTGTCTATCCGTGTCAATTCTTTCATCCATGTTAGCTTTGTTTGTTTGTTTGTTTGTTTGATTGATTGATATGAATGATAGATGAGTTATTGGAGATAATTTGATTTATTTGATTTGTTTATAGCAAAAGATCAGAAGAAAGAAGAAAAGAAAGAAAGTATTTAATGAACAATTATCAATTTATCTTTTAGTTATTTGGTCAAAAAATATTGATTAAACAAAGTTTGCATTCACACATACACACACACATACACACACACACGCACATACACATACACGCACGCACGCACACACAGGGTTAATTCTGTGTAATTAGTGGTCAATTAAATCCCTGCGATGTGATTGGCTGTGGGACTCTTTGATGTCGTCTCCATCTTGAATTCATTTACAGCTGCAGTGTAAACAGCCACACCTCCATCTGCTTCTCTTTTCTTTCTTACCCTCCTTTCTCTCCTCTCCTCTCCGTGTAAATGTCTAAAATATGAATATCTTTTTCTCGCTGATGTTTTATCGTTAGTGATGCAGCCTGTTTGAGCGAATCACGTTTGGCTGTAATGTGTAATAAATAACGTTCTGCGTCTCTTCAGGTCTTTTCTTAGAAACTAAACGGCTGAAACTCAGTAAAAATGGAAATGAAACATCTGACAGTGAAACAAAACTCATTTTACACTTTTATTCTCTGAGTGAAGAAAATGTCTAATCTGTAGAAAAACAGCGTTATTTCTTAATGAAAAGGATATGAACATATTTAAATGTAGTTACTGAACAACAATTAGCAGAATGTTCCGTGTAAAAACATGAGAAGATAAAACGCTAAAGATGTTTCTGCTTATTTAGTCAAAAGTTAGTAATAATTAACTTCTGCCTGAGGGAGGAGAGGAGGAGATGGAAAAAAAAAACAAGGAGAGAGGAGAGGAGAGGTGAGGAGAGGAGATGAAAAAACTAGAGGAGAGGAAGAGACAAAGGAAAAGAGGAAAAACCAAACTAAGAAGAGGAAAGTAATGAAGAGAGAAGAGATGAGATGACAGAAGATTATAGGAAAGGAAAGGAGATAGAAGGAAGAAAACAAGGAGATGAGAGGAGGAGAGAAGAAAAGCTAAATGCATCTCAGAAAAAAACATCGCTGTGTTTCCTTCATGTCTAGTTTGGAGTTGGACAGATTTAGCACAGAGTTAAAGGAGCTAACATAGCTAAAGGAGCTAACGTAGCTAACGTAGCTTTATCAGAGCTCGTCTGCTGGAAATGCTTTTATATCGCAATTTGGTGAGAACCATGAGACTCAACTTTAGCTTATATGTGTGCAGGAAAAGCGAACAGCGAGTTAAAGAACGGGAAGTCTCTGAACTAAAGAACAGGAAGTAGAACAGCAAGCTAAAGAATAGGAAGTCTCTGAACTAAAGAACAGGAAGTCTCTGAACTAAAGAACTGGAAGTCTCTGAACTAAAGAACTGGAAGTCTCTGAGCTAAAGAACAGGAAGTAGAACAGCGAGCTAAAGAACAGGAAGTCTCTGAACTAAAGAACAGGAAGTAGAACAGCGAGCTAAAGAACAGGAAGTCTCTGAACTAAAGAACAGGAAGTAGCACAGCGAGCTAAAGAACAGGAAGTAGCACAGTGAGCTAAAGAACAGGAAGTCTCTGAACTAAAGAACAGGAAGTTGAACAGCAAGCTAAAGAACAGGAAGTCAGCATCAGGAAAACACGTCCTAATGCTGACTGAATTCTTCCCTTCTTTTTTTTAAGTTTCCGTATCTGATTCCCGTGTTTATATCTCAAACAACACGCATGTGCTAAGAAGGGATTTGTCTCTTGACATGTTCACAACAGCTCTGATTTGAGCAAAATATCACAGGTGGGTCACGTGACCCTGCAGGTATAAACGTGGACATGGTGGATTAAAATGTTCTTATCAAAAATATCAGTTACGCTTTATTTGATCAAAGTTAAAAAGTGATGGAATTCATTGATATTTGTGTAGAAATCCATAAAAGTCATAGTCTCTCTCTCTCTCTCTCTCTCTCTCTCTCTCTCTCTC